>SKCR01028272.1:0-151637 GCA_019454045.1 Zanthoxylum bungeanum | reverse complement strand
TTCTGTTGCTAATAATACTCGACCCTCGCCATTTCCATCCGATGCTGGTAACACATCAAAAACAATTATATCCAAAGGTTGGTATCCAAAGGATCTGGCAGCAAGGCCAAGAATCCAGGTTTCAGTACAGCCCATGCCTGTACAGGGAAAAAAGGGGAAACAGCGACAACATGGGTGAACAAAAATTAAAAGTAAGGTTGATTAGGGAAATAGAACAAAAAGTTTCTAAATAATATAATCTTCAAATGGTATCGCAATAACTTTAAGGATGATTACACTACCTTTTGCCAATTGTCATTACAACAACTAAACCAGGGACAGCAACGGCATTTTCTTGAACCATCATTCCTTGGAATCTTTGGTAGATGCTTTGCCATTACATAATCTTCTTTCAACTTAGGGCCATACTCTGGTGAAAATGATAACTTTGAAACCTCCAAAAACTTGCAAACCTACATTATGAAACTGGTCATTGTGAAAGAACGGTGCTAAAGTTTAACTCTTCTACATTATTAAAATCAATTCATTAACGTAAATGCAACAATTATAAACAAATATTTCCAACAATAATATTGTAGATTACGAGAAAATGCCAAACACACCTCTCGAGAGTTAACGATATCCATGTTTCCCAGAAAGTGATTCAAATACTGTTGCATTGCAACTTTTGCTCTGTCTGACATTGAGTGCTGTCTTCCTAAAGCTGGCCGAATAACTGGCAGAGCAGCATTTGCCGGAACATCTCTGAACACAAACCCCACTTGTAACCAGTGTTTAAAAAAACGGTTGAGGCGGCCGCCTTATGAGGTTTTTCTGAGGCGGCCACCTCACCAGCAGAGGTTTTTTTTTTTTTTTTTAAATTTTCTAAAATGAAACGACGACGTTTTGGGCTTCCAAAACGTCGTCGTTCCATTGAACAACTGAGTGGCAGTAGAGCACTTGCACAAAAAAGGAGTAGAGACCAAAGTAAGTTAATCTTGTACAAATAATGCAATATATATAATCAAATTAAAATAATACGACTTTATGTTATTTCTTAGGGAAAGGGAAAGCTCCACAATTAGTGGATGAAGACAATACAAGTGAAGGAGGTTCTTTGGATGATGACCCATCTGATGATGACATAGATTTTGACCCAAGCTTCATGCCGCTAGACACTAATGATAGCTTATTTAGGGATTAGTTATCAATAATTTTTTGAACATACTATGAATTATGAAGAAAGTAATGTATTTTGGATTACTTATCAATAGTTTTTTGAACATACTATGAATTATGAAGAAATGAATGTATTTTGGATTATTTTTCCGATTTTCGGATCGAGGCGCCCGCCTCACCGCCTCGAGGAGGTCCGCCTCGCGCCTCAATGGCCGGCCGCCTCGAGGCGCCGCCCCGTATTTTTAAACATTGCTTGTAACTATAACGGATGTTGGAGAATATGTCATACTTATATTAAATAACCATCATAACAAGTGATAGCAGACCTGTTCTTAAAACTTTCATCATGTTGAACAGCTATCTCATCACCTTCGTCATCATCTTGCACAACTGCCATGTGATCTCCTATTCCTAGATTTTGAAGCCATTCTTTAACCTTTCAAATGATTTTCCAAAACAAAATTACATCAAACCCCTAAACGATCTCAAACAAAAATAAACCACCAACATTGCACGAACTGATGATGACATAGATTTTGACCCAAGCTTCATGCCGCTAGACACTAATGATAGCTTATTTAGGGATTAGTTATCAATAATTTTTTGAACATACTATGAATTATGAAGAAAGTAATGTATTTTGGATTACTTATCAATAGTTTTTTGAACATACTATGAATTATGAAGAAATGAATGTATTTTGGATTATTTTTCCGATTTTCGGATCGAGGCGCCCGCCTCACCGCCTCGAGGAGGTCCGCCTCGCGCCTCAATGGCCGGCCGCCTCGAGGCGCCGCCCCGTATTTTTAAACATTGCTTGTAACTATAACGGATGTTGGAGAATATGTCATACTTATATTAAATAACCATCATAACAAGTGATAGCAGACCTGTTCTTAAAACTTTCATCATGTTGAACAGCTATCTCATCACCTTCGTCATCATCTTGCACAACTGCCATGTGATCTCCTATTCCTAGATTTTGAAGCCATTCTTTAACCTTTCAAATGATTTTCCAAAACAAAATTACATCAAACCCCTAAACGATCTCAAACAAAAATAAACCACCAACATTGCACGAACTGATGATGACATAGATTTTGACCCAAGCTTCATGCCGCTAGACACTAATGATAGCTTATTTAGGGATTAGTTATCAATAATTTTTTGAACATACTATGAATTATGAAGAAAGTAATGTATTTTGGATTACTTATCAATAGTTTTTTGAACATACTATGAATTATGAAGAAGAAATGAATGTATTTTGGATTATTTTTCCGATTTTCGGATCGAGGCGCCCGCCTCACCGCCTCGAGGAGGTCCGCCTCGCGCCTCAATGGCCGGCCGCCTCGAGGCGCCGCCCCGTATTTTTAAACATTGCTTGTAACTATAACGGATGTTGGAGAATATGTCATACTTATATTAAATAACCATCATAACAAGTGATAGCAGACCTGTTCTTAAAACTTTCATCATGTTGAACAGCTATCTCATCACCTTCGTCATCATCTTGCACAACTGCCATGTGATCTCCTATTCCTAGATTTTGAAGCCATTCTTTAACCTTTCAAATGATTTTCCAAAACAAAATTACATCAAACCCCTAAACGATCTCAAACAAAAATAAACCACCAACATTGCACGAACTGATAATAAGTAGACCATTGCATTACAACACCAACCTGCTCTTGCTTCTCGTGAATTTCCTCAATAAGTGCACGTTTCTTCAACGCAAAATGTAAATAAAACACTTGTGAAGCTTTCTTCTCAAGTTTCCATTTGAACTGGTGAAAGCAGTATGCAATCAGTATAAGTTATGGAAGTAGATAAATAAAATAGAACAGTTTTATGAGCACTTACTAGCTAATCAAAATTGCTTTCTACAAAAGCACTTCTAATAACCTATTGCTATTATTTTACTCTAGCTTAAACAAGAACAAAAACCAAAAAAAAAAAAAAAAAACTCATCACTGATCACTGAATAAGAAAGCTGCTTTAAAGAATTTCTCCATAAGCAAAGCAATATTCATAATTCAGATTTAATTCAAACTAGAAATGATCACATTTCGGTTTTATTTTAATAATTAAAAAAATTAATAATAATAATAATAAAAGGAGATCGTGGTTTGGTTGGTGCCTGTTTGTATTGAACTTCGATGGTGTAAGATAAAAGCATGGGGCTAATATCGCCAGCGTCGGGTCTGGAAACGGAGACAATGGAAGCCTTAGGCAACTCGTCGAATATCCAAGTGGACTCTGGTCCGGGACCCGACCCGACTGACGTGAAGAACGAAGATGTGTCCGGTTCCATTTGAATATACCGGGGCCCACCACCAGGCATCAAATTCTCCAACGCCATTTCTTTTTTTCTTTTTTTTTTTTATTTAATCTTGATTTTAATTTATCCTCGTAACAATCAATCAACGGATGAATCTGAGATTTGATCCGAAAAATGAAAAAGATTAGTAAAGAAGGAGAGAGAGAGTCGGGGAATTGGTTTGCTCGTGAAATCGAAACCACTTAATAACTACCAGAAGGATTTGTTAAATTTTGGAATTTGCTGCCACTTCATTTAATATCAAATGGGCATTGGATAGTCCGGATTCTGTAGGAAACGGACCCATGTTGTCTTAAAACACTGCAGTCCCTGATGTCTTCGTTAAAACAAAATAAAAACCAAAGGTTTCAAAATTTTGACACACAAGTCCTCGTGCTTGTTTCAAATTATATTTATTTTTATAATGTGAGGATTTGATAATGATTTCTATGGTTTGGAGAATATGTTTATGGATCTTTTATGCTTTGGAAGGTAATGTTTGCCGAAATCATTTTCAAAATCACAGTATTTTTATTAAATTCATCATGATTTTTAAAAAAAAATTATGATCGTCCCAAAACATAATCGAGTTGATTTTCAAACATGGCGTTAATTTTGCTTTGTCCATTGTTTCTAGAACAATTGCTTGCTTGCTTAGATTATTGCTGCTGCATTGCAAACGGCTGAAGATTGGACTTATTTGTAACAAATTGAAACATAAAGGACTTACGTATCAATATTCTGAAACCTTTATCTTTAAAAAAAAAAATATCCGTAAACAACTGGGACTGCAGTGTCATAAACCCTTGTAAGTAATGCTCATCATTATTAAAAATCTACGGTTTACATCATAAATTGGCCTCCATGTATTAAAAATGTAGTGGAAATCTACACGTGACAAAAATATAACACTCTCATAATAACAATGTACCAAATAAGCCATGGGCATCAGTTGGTTCCCACTCAACTGTCAAGTTCTAATCTCACTAGATGTATTTACTTGGGTCGGTTCCCTATGTAAAAAGTAAACGCCTTAACTTAATCTGTACAAGGAAACTTCCGATGACACGGGACACAGATATCGGGGATTAATCGAGGTACGCATAAACTGACCCAAATATTCCGGTTACAAAAAAAAAAAAACAAACGAATTTCTCTTATCGGACTTTAGGCAACAAGAGAAATTTGTTTTGTGTACTTTCGTTGTCAGGAAAACACCGTAACCTTCAATCAAAGAATGACACAGACTCGCATGAAGATCTAAAAAACACCAGTTGTCAAATAGACTCAAGTTTCTTTGGGTTACTAGTAGAAAAATTAATTGAAAAAACAGTGACGTGCAAGCATAATCTAGCAGAAGAAAGTAAAATTGCATACAAGTAAACAGATGGGAAATCACAGGACCTCCGCCCTCCGGTTTGTGCAAAGATAAAGCTACAAGGATCAGAACTGCAAATTTCGAAAACACGCACAACTCACAAACATCATAATACTCATCATTCAACATATAACAAGAAAATAAGTCATTTGGTTCCAAAATTCGAGGCCCAATAAATAAATAATTTGCCATTAAACAGACAACAAGATAACTCTGGAAACAAACCCATACATAGAAAGCAAAACATTAACATACAAGGGTTATCAATCTTCAGTGTCCATCATGACCGATGCATCAGCGATCACTTCTTGGCTTTCTTAGCTCCCCTACAAGAGTTAAGAAATATTTAGTTAGAACTATTTTGGTCACACTGGCACAGAGAAAGTAAAATTCCAAGTTTCTTACTCAGCCGGTTGAGGTGCTGGTGCTGCCTTCTCTCCAGGTCCCTGAGTATCCAATACAAGAATTAGTTCACGAGGCAACTAGAAAAACATACAAACAAACATATTATACAAACAAGACTAAAAGCTTGCACAAGTTACTATGAATCCTTTTCTAAAATAGGATTCTCGAGATACTAGCACTTGTGATCCAATTACATAAAGCTATTCATGTATATACAATTTCCATCAACTTACCTGTGCTAGACGCTCCTCTCTTCTGGCCAACTTTCTCTCCCTGCTTGCCTTGTTCTTGGCACGCTTAGCCTCAAACTGGTCAGAAAGAGTCTTCTCTCTTGCTTTTTCAGCCTTGGACTTGTGAATACTCTCCATGAGGACACGCTTGTTCTTAAACACATTACCCTTGACTTTCATGTACATGTCATGGTACATGTGCTTGTCGATTTTCTTTGACTCACGGTATTTGCGGAGCAAACGTCTGAGCACACGCATCCTCCTCATCCAGAGGATTTTGGTGGGAAGCCTAGCCTCTCTAGTACCCTTTCTCTTACCTGAGATCATAAAAACAACGCTTTAGCATTGTCAACAGAATTAAAAAAAATAAAAAAATAAAACACCGATGACTTGTTTGATATATGAAATATCTAACATTAAATAGCAGCTGTGAACAATGCTTAACTAATTTGAACACGAAACCGTACCATATCCAGAGTGACGACCCTTCCTCTTGGCCTCCTTCATTCTACGAGCACGAGAACGAGAGTGGATCTTTGTTGGCTTCCTGATGATGAAACCATCCTTCACCAACTTCCTAATGTTCTGCCCTGCACTCAGTAAACAATACACAATTTAAACACATTGAGAACCCAGAATCAATCGAACTAACTCAAACAAGTAAAATTATAGGGTCAAATAAAGCACAATCTAAAATTAAATAGAAGAATCAAGCCAACTACAAGTAGACAACTAAAGATGGTATTATAGATATTGAAGTATTGCGGCATCCACAGATGAGTGTTTCCAGTAGTTCGTATAGTTTCAAAATTAAGCAAAAGCACACGGCAGCCACAGTCATTTTCTAGTTCTATTATCTCCAAAATCAACATTGTTATGCTCACCAAAATTCACGCAACAAAGCAATATCCTAAGCTTGTTTTGTTAGCCAACTCAAAAATTCCACCATGATTGCATAATAAACAATCAACAACAATCTCACTACATGCCCATTTCTTAACCCTAAGCTTTGATATACTAAATCCTTCGCACTTAATTAAACCCTATGGTAAATAATGATTCTATTATCATGTAAGCAGATTATAAATAATATCAAAACAATAAATATATAAATAAACCGTCACAAAAATCATTTCAGCTCCCAGACCTAGGGTTCATGGTATATTAGATTTGCATAATAAAGCCACAAAAAACATATAAACCACCAATAGATAAATTTGCAAAGGAAATAAAAAGCAAAACGTACTGGAGTTGGCCATGGAGATTTCGTTGACCTCATTAGGGTCAAGCCAGACCTTGCCACGTCCGCACTTGAGCACGCTTGCGGCGAGTCGCTTCTGTAACTTCAACGACACCATCGTTTCGCTTGCTCGGGTTCCGATTAAGGGTTTTTGTTATTTAAGAGGCTTTTTATATGACGAGTGTTTAGGGTTTCCAAAGAAAGAAGATATCGTATTGGCGAAATTGCCCGAAAATGACCCCGAATTCAAAACGACGTCACTCCACTAACTCAAACATACGCAAATCACATGTCACTCCAACGCGCCATCATAAACAACACGTTGCGTATTTGGCTCTTCCATTTTCCCTCGCTTTCTCGGAAAATCCCCAATTTCCTGGAATCCCAGCCAAACAAACCCTAACTCTTAATTCTTAACTCACCTCGTCCCCTCACTCTCTCTTAAATAAAAATGGACGTCGCTCTAAACGCCGACACCGTATCCTCCGCTACTTCACAAACCCTAGGCTTCGCACAATTCCTTCTCCGTCGCCATTACTTACTCTCCGCCCCCGTCCTTCCCAGAGACGCCATCGCGCAGCCACCTGTCAAATCCACCTCCTGCAGAACGGCTCCCCGAACTCTTCTCCGCAAAAAGCGTCGTACCAAGCGGAGATCGTACAGCGGCGGCGATGACTCCGAAGATATCGGGGAATGCGACGGGTTCTTCGACGGCGGGAACGATGACGGACCGTTTGGTGGCGGAGGCGGTTACGGTGGCAGGGGTTGGAATTTTGATGGATTCGGAGGGAAAAATTGGGGCGACGATGAGGAGTCTTCGTCGTCAAATGTGTTCGCGTTTGATTTTGTTTACGAGGTGATTTATTGGATTGCGCTATCGAATTGCGTGCATTTTGCGTTCAAGAAGGTGGCGAGGATCATGGCCGATGCTGATAGAGACAAGGTTCCTATGAGATTGACTTAGTTTGTTAATCGCCATAGTATCTGTTCTTAGCTTCTTAATTGTGAATTATCTGTTAATATTCATTTGGATAGCTAATTTTACATATTGTGTGTATATATGTATATATGTTCTCATTGATTCTTAAGGTTGATTATTAATGCTTAGTTAGTTAATTGATTTGAATAATGCATTGCTTGGCTGAGATATTATTGTTTGTGTATGGAATATGTTTAGTTTTATACTTTTATTTAGAGATTTTATAATGACTCTTTGTGTATGTGAGATTTTTTCGTGCTTCCAGTCAAATTTTGTATCTGAGAATGTTACTATTTAGTTTGTTCAGCAAGATAGCAATGGAGATTATTCATTTTTGTGGAAATTTGTTTTCTGGGATAGGGCAGGTTTTTGGGCTAAATTAGTTTGAATGTTTCTAATTCTCTTATGATTCTCATGAGAGAATTAGAAACATTCAAACTAATTGTTACCATTCAGGGGCTGTTGGGAAAATTGGCGGTTAGGCTGGGATCGGCCATTGTAGTCCAGGCCCAAGAGGTCGGAAATGGAGCCAAATTGGGACCAGAGATCCTCCGATGTCAATTTCCGGTCACGCCTGGGCTTGACTTCAGCATAATCTTTAATAAGTGCACCACCACACATATTTTTTGTTGTTCTTTTACGAGGAAGAAATGAGAGTGAAAGAGAAAGTTGTGTGTAAGTAATGTGTAGAAGGCAAGCTAGGCTCTCAATTTATATGGTAGGCGGTTACTATTTAGATTAGGTGTTGATATCTGCATTATACTCAATTATTTATTAATCATTATGGATAATTATTGGATAATAATTTAATATAATTGAATCTTAATTATATATTTTTATTCTAACAGAGGTGACAGTCAGCTCAGCTCAATACCTGATTCGAATTCCTTTTGAGTTTTATTTACAGATTTTATAATGACGCTTTGTGTATGTGAGATTTTTTCGTGCTTCCAGTCAAGTTTTGTATCTGAGAGTGTTACTATTTAGTTTGTTCAGCAAGATAGCAATGGAGATTATTCATTTTTGTGGAAATTTGTTTTCTGGGATAGTGCAGGTTTTCGCACTAAATTAGTTTGAATAATTCTAATTCTCTTATGATTCTCGAACTGAAATTTTCCAACTACCAAATTTATTAATAATTAATAAATAATCATCTATTTGTCTTTTTCTTGAAGAATATTGATAATTGCATGAAATGTCAACTGTCTTGTCTTTCTGGGCTTTCGCAATTAGGATTTGTTGTCTAGCTATTCCTCTATTATCTCCTCTGTTGTTTACACTAATATGTATATGCATGCACAGGTGCACTCTAGTATGTAAACCACTTGCACTAGAGCTTACAAAACTTGATGACGGCTTGGGTCTGCTTTAATTCTTTTCTCATTGTAACTTTCAGTTCATTGTCACTTTATATTTTTCTCTGTTTTCTTTGTTTAGTATTCATTACCTTTTTATAAAGAAAACTTTGGAGACCTGTTGTTGATATTCTTCCTGATTTAATGTCTTCATTCTTGCACCCTTTTTTTCTCTCTTTCAATAACTTGTTTTATTACTAAAGGAAAATGCAAAATAACCCACAGAAGATAGAAGCATATGCTGTTAATGAGAAGATTATATCAAGTGATATATCCTCTAATTGAAGCATCTGTTGTCAATGTGAATACTAGTTATCCTCATTTTAATTTGATTGGAGGTGTCGTCCGTAAGTTTTCTTTTGAAGTTAAATAAATCCTATGGGATTCAAGTTCATAAAACTAATTTAGCTGGACTATTTCAAGTTTGATCGAGTTGCAGATTTTTATTGCATGAATCAAACTGAGTGTGTTATGGTGCTGCCTATTATGGCCCCGGAGGGCATGGGGTTAGCGGCACTTGCAGATTGCAACTATGTGGAAGTCCTAGGGAGGAGCATTTTGCTTATGAATAGTAAGTACATAGAGAGGTCAGGTAATTTTAAAAGCTATGTGTAGTCTCTTAAAGAGGTTGTGAAACTCATTGCCTGGCAAATGCATGACCTAAAGCAGCTACTGTGCTTTGCTTCTTTTGGTACTGATCCCAGACATAGCTTTTGTAGGCTGCAGGGTTCGAAAGTCATGATTAGGTTGTATGAATACTCTATCATGCCTTTACTAGGAAAGCGTGCACTTTAAAGTATGCTTAAGTTGAGAATGGTGAAGAAGCTACTCTTGCTAGATTGGGCTATTTGTCATGCACATGTTGAGACATCATAGGTTTTGGTTTCAAGTACTTGTACGAGTTTATGCAAAAGAATGATCCGATTTAATGTCGTGCAATACATTCTTTTAAAGCTGTCTACAGTTCATTGTAGGTTTCACTATTATTATTGTTGTTAATTTTTCTAGATGTAAATTGACTTGAAAATCTGGTGGCGTTAATTGAGAGTTAGAAACCTTCATTCCAACTTCTAATTTGTGTATTAATAATGTATTATGTGGAATGGATCATGTTGATATTCATACATGTCTTGTTGATGGATTTTAGTGGTTTCGTTATACCTAAATATGATGAGATTTGACTGTTATTGTGGATCAAGTTATTGTGGATCACTGTGAACTTCAATTTGTGATGGGGGTACTAGAGACCTCTCTATGCAATTCGGGTTGACATGAACCTTGTACATGTCTTGAATCCTGATCTCTGCACCATTCGCAGCTGTAAGTGGAAAGCCTTTACGCGTTTATTTTTTTTAGTTTTATGATTCAGTAATATTGAGATTCCATTCCTTTTATGTGCATTACAGCTTCTGTCGGTTTCCGATCCGTGACTGTCTAGCAATCTTGGTTCCAGATCTATGATGCAGCTGAAATAGGTCAACTTCTTAGCAATGGTTGATAGGGTCTGTTGAAATGAAGATGCCGAACAATCACGTATGTGGTGTGTGAAGGTAGGACTTTCTCCCCGGTATTCTTTGTATGTTCCTGTTTTGCACCGTTTGATAGAGAGTATTGATTGAGAGTATAAGCTAACTTATAAGTATTACAGTGAGAGTATAAGCTACTTTATAAGCTCGTCAAACTCTATACCAATCCATTATCGGCATTTCTTCCGCCATTTATATTCGTATGGAATGTGGATTGGGGCTCATTTTAAGGACAAACGACAAATTGGAATTGTGTTGAAGTGAATCTATCCATTTGATATGATTGCTAGGTTTATTTTAATCTAGTGTGTTGATATATCATTGTTGCTTGGATTAGAAGTTTCCAAGTGGGAATTTGTGGATAAGTTTGGATGAAGTTTGAAAGCCCAGCCAAATCTCATGTGCATGAATTTGTAACCTAAAGCTTTATCTTATTAATATATATAATGCACAAATTGGCTGCTGAAGCATTGAGATGTCCCCACAAGAATAAATTGTTGACTAAGTCAATTGCCTAAACGACATAAATCATGATTGATTTTGTCCTTAAACTTTGAAGTTTGGTGTATATTTTCTTCTATGGATTTGGATTCGATACTGAATTGAATTTTGTGTTGAGTTTTTTTCTTTTAAATTATGATTATTAAGTATTAGATAATAATTAAATATAATTGAATCTTAATCATACATTATTATTAAAACATGTGAAATAAAATTATGGAAAGTTTATTACATCTCAATATTGAATTTAAATTCTTCTTTTAAATATAGGGTTAAGAATCAATTTTAAATGTAATTTGCTCGTATAAGTTGATAGTGTTTGATAAATATGATTTTTATACAATAATTTGACAAAATGATAAAAAGAAATATAATTTTTTCATCAAATAATTTTGTAATGAAATTACATTAACATCTTAATTATCAATGAAAGTGTTTACTAAACGTCTCAAAGGGACGTAGTTTGGTAGTGTATGGTTTAGGATTTCACTTTGAGGTTCTGGGTTCGAATCCAGAGAGTGCGTTTCTTATAAGAGTTTGGGACGGCTGGGGTTTTACCTACTACACTTAAGCCCGGAATGGGTGATTTGGCGGGGAGGTTTCCAACGATTTCAAAAAAAAAAAGTGTTTATTAAACACTTTAGAAATGTGATTTAGAAACTATATTTGCCAAACAACTTAGCTAAGCAGACCTTTGGTGAAAATTCATTTGCTTGTATTGGTGTTTATTAATTAAAAAAGGGTATTTTATTAATAAAATAACAGAAATAACGATTAAAAAAATAGAATATAAGAAGTGATGCCTAACTTGTTTGAAGCTTGAATTGGCTTCCATACCACTAATCCTAAATTATCTCTGTAATCATGATTAAGAAGCCATTTAATATTTCATAAAAGTGCAACTCAGAGCTCTAGTTGAATTTAAAGACAAAATTTTATTTTCCTCTTTCTACATTAAATGAGAAAATTAAAAAATTATCTTATCTTAAATTATTTTAATAAGTGCGTGTTCTAATCAAAGGCCCCACGAAAATAAATATATAAATCGAGTGATGTCAAGTCGGGTTTGGTTCATGCATCGTCCTTTAAAACCACAAAATTTTTGAATTTTCAATGGTTTCTCAATAACTTTAGAATTTTAATTGACATTAATTAATGCTTTTATTTCACTACTATTATTGATGTCAATTCTTTGCATATCGATATTCTTTTTATGCTCTAAAAAATATTAAATAATCAAAAGTTTCCTTTTAAAATCGATTTGCCTTCCATAAATTTCTCAACATGTGTTTTTGTACTATTTTGATGTGTATCATAACTACGGGTGGTAATTTGGGTTAAAATTCATTTATTCGTTCGATTCGATTCGTTTTAAAGCAAATACGAGTTTGAAAATTGAATTCGTTTAATAAATTGGTCACAAATCGAATACGAATTTAAGTTCATTAATTCGTTTAACATTCTTTTTATTATTTTATTTTACTAGATATTATTATTTTTCAATTAAGATTCGAGAATTACCATATAAAAAATAATATTATCAATGTTTGGTTAACCATTTTTAATAAATATATTAATTATATATTTGATATGTATATATTTATGAACAATTAATGTAAATAAATTATGATAAATTATGTTATTGAATAATATCATGACTAAACGAATATTCGTATTCGATTCGTTTAGGATTCGATATAAATTCGATTTGTCAATTCGTTTTGTCACCCTTGATCGTAACCTTTATATTTTGAATTTGAATTCAAAACTGAGTTAAACTATATCAAGTTCTTCATAATTTTGTGATATGCTTACTTTTATAGTAATATACGATTAAGATTCGTTTACATATAAATAATTATCAAATGATAATAATTACCAATCGAACAAAACTCCACGTCAAATCTAAATCATAATCTCTTATCATATCATTTCTAGAATTTTGCATTTGTAAACTTATTTGTATGAAGAAAATAGTGTTGTTATACATACATATATATATATATATATAATCGGAAAATACTTAAGTTAACATGAATGAATATATAAATAATGAAGACACTTATATTTTATTAATCTTAATGAGATAATAATTTCATATTTAGTACAACAACATCAAAAAAACTCATCCTCAAATGGTGAGTAGTTTAGTGGTGTAGGGTTCAGAATTTCATATTGAGGTCTTAAGTTCGAATCCAAATAATGTGTTTCTTGTAAGAATCTGTGAGAACTGGAGATTTTACATACTCGATTTAAACCCGAAATATATAATTTGACGATGAGATTTTCGATAAAATTTCAAAAAAAAAAAACATCAAAAAAATCACATTTCAGAGCTTTATTTAATGACAATTCAACGGGAGAATCCGAAGTAAAACTAGAAGGTTTGAAAACATTAGACTTTAATTGAAGTTGGTGTTTGTGTGATGAGTCAAAAGGTTTGAAAAACATTTGGTCTTTGATTTTAGAGAGTAATAAGAGTTGCATAATTTTCTTGTCAGACGCGGTTACTTTTTTACTTTTTTTTTTTTTTTTTTTTTTTTTGAAATCGTTGGAAATCCCGCCACCAAACCACCAATTCTGGGCCGCGGTGCAGGTAAAACCCCCGGCTACCCCAGGCTCTTACAAGAAATTGCACCCCTGGATTCGAACCTAGAACCTCAAGATGAGATTCTGGACCCTTCACCCTTCAGACGCGGTTACGTTTCCAAATTGAGAAGCTAATGAGCAGTCACACAAAAATACATCACAAAATCCGACAACCTCAACCGTCTATTTCAAGATTGGGAAACATTTTTGTTTCGAATTGTCATTATCGGTCGGGTCGTTTGATGGAGCGTTAATGTTAGTATTTGAACGTTTCATCAAATTGATAAGTTAACGCTAACGTTAACGTTCATAAAATCGTAATTTCATAAGATTATTTTTAATTGTTAATTTATACTATAGTGTTTGTTTCATACCTTATAATCTCTTATAATACTCTCAACCAAACACACTGTAGGTAATTTTTTAGAGAATATAATAAAAGCATTCATTAATAAGAGTATCGTTAAGGATGATAATGTGTTGGATATGTTACAGGATGTTAATATCCATATTTAATTTGTTCAACTAAAATTTTTTTATTCATGTATCTTAAATTAAGTATCGGATCATATATGTCCTTGTGCACATAGGAATTTGACATTTTTTTAATATTAGAATGTTAATACCCATATATGATTTGTCCAATTAACGAATATAGAAAATGATTATGTACTCGACCTTAACATAAATACATCGTTATTTCAACTCAAATATAATACTTACGATGCTCATAATACATAGATAAATTAATAAAAACTCTCTTTCAGGAAACAAAAAATAATCTGGAAAACAAGGAAAACTTATCTTCAATAAAGAGAGAATTTGTTTGAATATTAAGTTGATTTAAAATATCAAAATTACTACATTTGTTTTTGGAATATTGGGAAAACCTCACGTCAACTATATGGATACGTGGATAAACCGATATTATATTGGCTTTTATAATGATGCTACACATGACTTTAATATGGGACATTAAAGATAAAATCTCAAAACTCAAACCGCACCCTTTTTTTAAAAAAAAATGTCACATAATTAAATCAAAAGAATACATTTATTTTGAAGATAAAGAAAGGTGGAGTGTATTTAACTTGGTAAAATAAAATCTTATATCTCAAAGTAATAAGTATATTGAGGACTTAGAATCAATCTATCTAAATAATTAATTTTAATAATTAATATTTAATACACACAACAGTCATCATATATGCATAATCCAAGATTGGAAACAAATAATAATTAAAATAAAAAATAAAAAATAAAACCAAAGCTGCTTATTAAACGATGCACATAATAAGTACCTTATTAAACAAAACAGTCACCAACGTAATTACTAATTAAACACCAAATTAAACTACATGCACATAAACACGTCATTAATTAAAAACCTAATACAAAGCCCAAAGCCAAATTACTTTTATGCCCCCGTTCGTTTATAAGTTTCCCTAGTTAAACAAAGTAACAAACTGATTGCTGTACTGGTCCAGCTGCTGATTCGCCGCCACCACCACGTCATCAAGAGTCCAAAAGTCCACCGAGTCACACTCACCACCGGTTCCACTCAGCTGATGAGGTATCGTTGGCTCCAGTCCCAAAAACGACTCCAAGCTCGAAATTTGCTGGCTAAGCTCAAACTGATCATCCTCCACGCCACTGGGTTGATAAAACTCATTCTGATGCCCAAACCCCACGGCCGGAACCGGAGATCCGATGGTTTGGAAACTCGTATGAGTCAACTCAGGGGATAGCATGCAGCGTTTCTTTGCTGGAGGTTGAGTTGGTGTCTGCGGCGGATAACCAAAATTGAGCTTGGCCTTGTCGCCGCGGATTCGAATGGCGGCTTCATCGTAAGCTCTTGCAGCTTCCTCGGCTGTGTTGAAAGTGCCGAGCCAGACGCGGACGCCTTTGTAAGGGTCTCTAATTTCAGCTGCCCATTTTCCCCATGGCCTCTGTCTTATTCCTCTGTACACGTTCTTGCGAACTCGCTCAGTCTTCGCCTTCCCCTTCCCCTTCCCCTCAGCTTTGCTTGAATCTAATTCAGCCTTAATCTCACCATTTTTCACTGTAATTAATCACCAAAAAGAACATCAAAACACTCGACAGCCTTAGATATGCAATACCCAGATCATGGAAAAAGTTAAAAAAAAAAAAAAAAAAAAAACAGCCTTAGATTTTGGTTCCAACACTCGACTCGACAGGGACCAAAATGGAGAAATAATAAACTTAATAGGTCGTATAGTAGAAAATGAAAAGTAAAGGGGCTACAACATAAAATAACATAGAAATAAGCTAAATTTCAATGGCAACCTTTATCCTCTTTGGTATTGTTTTTCGGCACAGAAGCTGAGAAGCATAAATTTTACTACGGCAAAAAAAAAAAAAAAAAAAAGAACTTTATTAAGAGGGACCCAGATGAAAAAAATTTGTTACCATTGAGGGGTTGTTGGGAAAACTGGCGGTTAGGTTGGGATCGGCCATTGTAGTCGAGGCCAAAGTGGTCGGAAATGGAGCCGAATTGGGACCAGAGATCCTCCGATGTCAAATTCCGGCCACGGCTGGGCTTGAATTCAGCATAATCTCTAATAAGTGCACCACCACACATTTTTTTTTTTTTTTGTTGTTGTTATTTTACGAGGAAGAAATTAGAGTGAAATAGAAAGTTGTGGGTAAGTTATGTGCAGAAGGCAAGCTAGGGTCTCAATTTATATGGTGGGTAGTTACTATTTAGATTAGGTTTTAGATATATGCATTATACTTAATTATTTATGTTGATGGTGTTTTTCGGGCACTATGTTATTTAAACAACACGACAGGGGTAAAAGGGGTGGTACTCCATTGATCGAGACCGTTAAAGCCGACCCGACAGCTTGACGGTAAGAGGCCGAGCACTTTATACTAAATGGCCGAGCACTTGAGATCGGATGACCGAGCATTATCAGATCGACAGCAGCATTCTCAGTTCAAATGGCTATCATGACCGACCTCATGAAGACCGAGCACATGACGAGGCGTGCTCAGGAAGATAAAGCATCCTATTCTTGCGGAAAAGAGATAAGTTGTCCTACTTTAATGGGGTAAAGTAATAAGTTAATATCCTAATAGGATAAAGGAAGTAAATGTAGTTTTGATTAGGAATCCTTATGGGAAAATGGAATAGTTTTGACTAGGAATCCTGATAGGAAAAGGAGACCATCTCCAATTGGGAATTCTTGTACAAATAGGAATCTGGTTTCTTCACCATTATAAATAGGAGGGTAGAGTGAGTGTAGAAGGACAGTTGAAAGGATCTAAAAATCATCACAAGAGTGAGGATTAAAGTTCCAATTTGTAAGAGCAAAGGAGAAGTCTGAGAGGTGTATTTGAGTAAATAAAAAAGTACCACCCTGTTCTTGTCCGTGGACGTAGGTCGGATCCAAAATCCACCGAACCACGTTAAATCACCTTGTCTGATTGGCGTATTTCCTTGTTTTCCGCTAAGTTTGCTTTTGGTTCCCTATAACCAAACAAATTCACAGTTGAAGGAGGGTTCCCTCAGAGGTGATATTCCCGTATTACCCTGAGACCAAAATCAGCCGTCAACAGTTGGCGCCGTCTGTGGGGAACTTCAACAAAAAGCAATTCACGTAGTAAGACAAATGGCGGAAGACGGAGATCACCAACCAGGAGGTCCGGCAATGGACTGGATGAAAAGAATGGAAGATAGCATGAGGACTATGATGGATCGACTAGAAAGAATGGGAGGAGCGACAACGAGAAACCTGAAACCGGGGCCGGCCAGAAAAGGAAAGAAAGGGAAAAAGGGAAAAGTGCAGCGGACGTAAGCGAGGACGAGGAACCCAGAAAGAGAGGCCCTTATGGGATAAGATCTGAAGTGGTAGGAAGAGAGCCGCGCTCAGAAAACACATGGGAAGAAGAAGAGGAACAATCACTCGACCCATCCTCCAACAGTTTTTACAACTCCGAGATGGAGAATAAAAAGTACAACGAAGACGTGCAGGAGACTTCCGGGCTTAAGGAACGCCACGCCCGGAACGACAGGCGAACAAAAGGACACAGAAGGCGACACGGGGGCACAGCCCGTGAAATAAAGTCTTGGTTGAGAAAAGAGATGACCAGATGGGGAGAAGGCCTCAAGATCGGCGCGGGAGACACCCGAGGCGAGGAAGAGGGGTCTCCCCTTACGGAAGAAATAAGGTCAGCACAATTCCCGAAGCGGTTTAACATGCCGACCATAGCGCCATACAAAGGCCACTCCGACCCAAAATCCCACATTGAGAATTTTGTCCTCCTAATGGAAGTACAGGGGGTAACGGGCGACGCCGTATGCAAAGTATTTCCCTTAACTTTGGGTGGACCTGCCATCCTATGGTATAGAAGTCTGGCCCCGGGAAGCATCCAGAGCTTCTCTCCAGCTTAAGAAATCATTCATCCGACACTTCAAAGGAGCCTGCACCCCTAAAAAGACAATAGGAGAACTAAGGCTCATAAAACAGGGAGATGACGAAACACTAAAAAGCTTCATTGAAAGGTACCACAACACCGTGCTCGAGGTCGGAGGATACGAATCCCAAGAGGCCCTGGAAAGTCTGAAAGGGGCCCTAAGGGTCGGGAAACTCTGGACCCACCTGAGAATCCATGAGACACCAGACTATGCCACTGCCCTGGAGTTGGCCAGGAAGTTTATCTTAATAGAGGAGGAGAAAAAGATTTTCCGGGGAGTAGACACCCGAAAGACTAAAATGCTCAGGTCAGACAATCAGTGGGATTCGATTGGAAATTTGAGGAGACCAGTCCCAGAGCAGAAGAAACTCAGACTGACACCTCCGAGTAGTCATGCTCAAAAGATAAACTCATCTGTCCAAGTCAACCATATCGCGGGGGGGACAGTATACACCCCCCTGAACAAACCTATGGCCCAGATAGTCGGGGAAATCCAGGATAAAGGTCTGTTGGCCGAGCCTAATTTGAGGAGGTTCCCGATTGAGGAGGGAAATAGTAGGGCTTACTGTATCTACCATAACGTAAGAGGACATGCCACGAATGAGTGCAGAGACCTGCGGGAGCAGGTGGAAGACTTGGTGAAAGAAGGCTATCTCAGTGTGTACACAGACCATTCGGTTTTTGAGGTCGACCAAAGTTGATAGCGGAAGTCATCCGGTCAGATGCGTGGAATGCTGAGATGCATAGAGGATGTATTAAGAAAGAGCCTTGCTTGTAGTGACCCTTATAGAGTTGCAAGAAAGGCAACAGATCCCAAAAATGTGAGTAAGACATCTTCTATCTTAGACTGACATTTGATTTTGCTTGTTTGTTATGGCCCACACAATGGTTTTGATATTTTTTACAGCTCGGGGTCGGGCGATGTCCCACCGAGTCTGCCCTTTGGACTGGGGACGTAACATTCCCCCAGGACCAAGTGATTTTTACAGCTCGGGGTCGGGCGATGTCCCACCGAGTCTGCCCTTTGGACTGGGGACGTAACATTCCCCCAGGACCAAGTGATTCTTACAGCTCGGGGTCGGGCGATGTCCCACCGAGTCTGCCCTTTGGACTGGGGACGTAACATTCCCCAGGATCAAGTGATTCTTACAGCTCGGGGTCGGGCGATGTCCCACCGAGTCTGCCTTTGGACTGGGGACGTAACATTCCCCCAGGACCAAGTGATTCTTACAGCTCGGGGTCGGGCGATGTCCCACCGAGTCTGCCTTTTGGACTGGGGACGTAACATTCCCCTAGGACCAAGTGATTCTTACAGCTCGGGGTCGGGCGATGTCCCACCGAGTCTGCCTTTGGACTGGGGACGTAACATTCCCCCAGGACCAAGTGATTCTTACAGCTCGGGGTCGGGCGATGTCCCACCGAGTCTGCCCTTTGGACTGGGGACGTAACATTCCCCCAGGACCAAGTGATTCTTACAGCTCGGGGTCGGGCGATGTCCCACCGAGTCTGCCTTTTGGACTGGGGACGTAACATTCCCCCAGGACCAAGTGATTCTTACAGCTCGGGGTCGGGCGATTGTCCCACCCAGTCTGCCCTTTGGACTGGGGACGTAACATTCCCCCAGGACCAAGTGATTTTTACAGCTCGGGGTCGGGCGATGTCCCACCGAGTCTGCCTTTGGACTGGGGACGTAACATTCCCCCAGGACCAAGTGATTTTTACAGCTCGGGGTCGGGCGATGTCCCACGAGTCTGCCTTTGGACTGGGGACGTAACATTCCCCCAGGACCAAGTGATTCTTACAGCTCGGGGTCGGGCGATGTCCCACCGAGTCTGCCATTTGGACTGGGGACGTAACATTCCCCCAGGACCAAGTGATTTTTACAGCTCGGGGTCGGGCGATGTCCCACCGAGTCTGCCTTTGGACTGGGGACGTAACATTCCCCCAGGACCAAGTGATTTTTACAGCTCGGGGTCGGGCGATGTCCCACCGAGTCTACCTTTGGACTAGGGACGTGACATTCCCCCAGAGCCAAGTACCTTTTCAGCTCGGGGTCGGGTTACGTCTCACCGACTCAGCCCTTCGGACTGGGGACGTAACATTCCCCCAGGTCCAAGTGCCTTTCTCAGCTCGGGGTCGGGGTACGTCCCACCGAGTCAGCCCTTCGGACTGGGGACGTAACATTCCCTCAGGTCCAAGTGTCGTTCTCAGCTCGGGGTCGGGTTGCGTCTCACCGAGTCAGTCCTTCGGACTGAGGACGTAACATTCCCCCAGGTCCAGTGCCTTTCTCAGCTCGGGGTCGGGGTACGTCCCACCGAGTCAGCCCTTCGGACTGGGGACGTAACATTCCCTCAGGTCCAAGTCCCTTTCACAGCTCGGGGTCGGGGTACGTCCCACCGAGTCAGCCCTTCGGACTGGGGACGTAACATTCCCTCAGGTCCAAGTGTCGTTCTCAGCTCGGGGTCGGGTTGCGTCCCACCGAGTCAGTCCTTCGGACTGGGGACGTAACGTTCCCCCAGGCCCGAGCATCTCTCACAGCTCGAGACAAGATCACATGCCACCGAGCACATCATCGTTAGCTCAGAGGCAAAGTTTTCTCCTCACAATCGAGATTGGATCAGTCAGGGGTCAGGACCCCCAAATCTCTGGTACAGATATTACAGAGGATGAGTCATTTTTAGTTTGGACAACAAAAAGAACTTCATCTCCTGATGGAACGACCCAAGTAAGCAATTTGCTTTGAGGTGGAGAATCATTCTGAAAAGTGTCAGCATCTCCAATAAACCGAGGATATGAAGATAGAAACAGAAGACTTAGTTGATGGCAAAGACAATTTCTCGGTGATTTCTGGAGCGACCACCAGCAAGGCAATCAGCACACCATCTTTTTTTTATAGTTCCCGGCATCAACTCACAAACTCGTTGTTACCGAGAACTAGGGGACAGATGTTGATGGTGTTTTTCGGGCACTATGTTATTTAAACAACACGACAGGGGTAAAAGGGGTAACTCCATTGATCGAGACCGTTAAAGCCGACCCGACAGCTTGACGGTAAGAGGCCGAGCACTTTATACTAAATGGCCGAGCACTGAGATCGGATGACCGAGCATTATCAGATCGACAGCAGCATTCTCAGTTCAAATGGCTATCATGACCGACCTCATGAAGACCGAGCACATGACGAGGCGTGCTCAGGAAGATAAAGCATCCTATTCTTGCGGAAAAGAGATAAGTTGTCCTACTTTAATGGGGTAAAGTAATAAGTTAATATCCTAATAGGATAAAGGAAGTAAATGTAGTTTTGATTAGGAATCCTTATGGGAAAATGGAATAGTTTTGACTAGGAATCCTGATAGGAAAAGGAGACCATCTCCAATTGGGAATTCTTGTACAAATAGGAATCTGGTTCTTCACCATTATAAATAGGAGGGTAGAGTGAGTGTAGAAGGACAAGTTGAAAGGATCTAAAAATCATCACAAGGTGAGGGATTAAAGTTCCAATTTGTAAGAGCAAAGGAGAAGTCTGAGAGGTGTATTTGAGTAAATAAAAAAGTACCACCCTGTTCTTGTCCGTGGACGTAGGTCGGATCCAAAATCCACCGAACCACGTTAAATCACCTTGTCTGATTGGCGTATTTCCTTGTTTTCCGCTAAGTTTGCTTTTGGTTCCCTATAACCAAACAAATTCACAGTTGAAGGAGGGTTCCCTCAGAGGTGATATTCCCGTATTACCCTGAGACCAAAATCAGCCGTCAACAATTTATAAAGATAATTATTAGATAATCATTTAATATAATTGAATCTTAATTATATTTATTTTTGTTTCACCGTAATTTTTTTTTTACAAAAATGTAATTATTTTACGGCGTTTGAAACACTTATTGAAAATTTAGTTAACGTAATTTTTTTCGTCTGAAAAATGACTTGTGAAATATAAAACCGTAAATCATTTTACATAGAATAATTTTGTTCTTCTTCTTCAAAGCTTCTTTAGCTCACTTCTAATTGGGGATTGTAAAATCTGGACCTGGGTCCATATTTGAATCCGACAAAAAAATATCTGAACTCAAACAGTTGTCAGAATCCCGAATTTTTTAAAATTTTTTCCTTTTAATTTCATAATATTGTATTTATTTTCATAATCGTTTTTTTTTTGAACTTTTTACTAGTTTTTATTTCCATCTTTTGTATCTTTAATTAAATTTATTTTATTTGTATTTATTTTAAAATTTTAAAAACATAAATTAATAAAAATTATGGATATGGGTCTCCGAATTTTAGATTCTGTCCAGAAATTCCCAACCAGTATGTCAGTATGGATCCATGCAGATCCATAATTTCGCTACCTTGGTCCGAATTTTTTTACGGACTCAGATCTTCTAGGTTTATGCGAATTCGAGCTAGACCCATTTACTTTCTCTACTTCCAACCACCATAAAATTATTTTTACAAAAATATTAGACGAGTCAAACATCTTAAAATGTTTTCTAAAAAAAAAAAAATTTAGGCCATAGGGAAACACTGACAAAAACTTTCTATTTTGAAAAAACCTTTTATACAGAAGATTTTATTTATGAAAATTATTGAGGACGAAACAAATGGCCATTAGCTTTTCCTGTGTTTGTTTGGTTCTTGATTTTGAGAGTATGGTATTCAAGGATCAGGTCGGGTCGAATTTATTAAACTCAAGCAGGTTGGGTCAATAGGATAAGCAAACCCAAAATTCGAAATTTGTATTATTAAATTCAATCGGGTTAGGTTGGGTCGTCCAAAAAATTTATTTTTATATATTAATTATTTTAAGATATAAATATGAGCTATTTTATTTTCCTTCAATATGTCATGTAAATAAATTTTCAAGATAATAAAAGTACTAAATAATTAAAATAGTTGTTAAAGTTTTTAGAAAAATAATAAAGATTTTATTATAAGAAACAAAGATCAAGTTTGAAAATGACCCGACTCGATATTTATGGATCGGATCAGATTAAATGAATATGAGTTAATTTTTTTCAAACCTAAACGCATCATATCGTTCCAAAAATATGAACACCCCTCATGGAGTGGATACTAGTAAAATATGAATGACTAAAACGACAAAATAATAACATTTGGATCCCTAATTAATTATTGTTCTCCCAAATAAAATATTGTTTGTCTAATTGTATAAAATAGGTTACTCAAATTTTTTTTTTAATCTTTTTATATTTAACTTGCTAATGTCACCGTTTGATATATAATTTATTGAGCTTATAAATAAATATTTAAACACCACATTAAATACATAGTTATTGATAACTTATATTCTCATAAAATTATAATCTCATAAAATAATATTATTTTTATATTCAAATATAAAATTATAGTCTCATTATATTCGAATATTTGTTACTCAACTTATAAACTCTCTCTCATTCCTCTTTTAAATAATATTACACTAATCAATGTTTGTTATTTATTAAACAGTTATTGACTTTTATACTATTATTTTTGTGCAATTATGATTCACTTAAATGATGAACGATAGGTCAAGTGTAACATTAATTGGAGTACCTATACCAATTAGTTTCCAAAGAGACGTAGTTTGATAATATAAGATTTATGTTATGATCTTCAGGTTCTTGGTTCGAATTTAGGGAATACGTTTCTTATAAGAGTCTGGAATAATTAGAGATTTTATTTACTCCACTTAAACCTGAAATAAGTGATTTTGCGGTAAATTTCCCAACGATTTCAAAAAAAAAAAACATATACTAATTAGTAAAATTACACTCCCTACTTTCAAAAAAGAGGTGTAGTTTGATGATGTAAGATTTAGGATATGATTGTCAGGTTCTTGGTTCGGATCCAATGAGTATGTTTCTTGTAAGAATCTGATATAATTAGAGATTTTATATGCTCCACTTAAACCCGAATAGATGATTTTGCGGTAAATTTCCCAACAATTTAAATAAAAAAAAAAAACTATACTAATTAGTAAAATTACACTCCCTACTTTAAAAAAAGAGGTGTTCGTAGGAGCTAGAACACTAAACGCACAGGAGCAAATAATTAGTCTAGCAATTTAATTAGACTCGCAATATTGTTTTTAATCCCTTTTGAAATGACTAATAATTTTACAACATTCGATAAAGTATTCAACTTAATACAAAATCTCACTTCCAGGTTTCGTTAAATTTTGGTACTACTTAATTAACTTAGTAGGGAACTTCACTCACAAATTCTAAATAGTTTATTATCAGATACAGTCATATGTTTGATTTAAAGTTTAATAATTGAATTATATGAAATTAATAAATTAAAGTGAGTTATATTTAAATAAAATATCCCAATCATATATGTTGATGATAGTTTTTTATTCCGAAAACTGTCTGAATATCGAGGAAGTTTATTACCATAATGCATGCAAAATTTAAATGATACATGTTAGTTCCATTTTTATTGGCATGTGTCCGTGATAAAATGAGTTCAATTGAGTTGTAACGAGTCTTGAAGATCTCGGAGCAATTGGACAACATGAGATAGAGATTTCAGAACGATGTTTACTCTTTTGCATATTCCAAAATATTTAGAGCTCCAATTGACATGAGGTTAGTTGCATTGGAAAGTATACTCGAAGACGATCGCGTAGATATAAAGAACTCATGATTTGGCCAAGAGACGAGAAAGTTACAAGGGTTTTAAGTTGCACATGAAAACCAGCCCGCGACTGCGTTCGTGTGGCGTTCGCACTTGAGTTCGAACGTTTTCGAGGCAGAAACTTTGCGTTTGAGTTGCGTTTGAAATGCGTTCGAACATCCCTGCATAAGTAGGTTATCTTAGACACGTTTTTAAGCCAAAATAAGATTAGGAAACCCTTTTTCTTTGCCCTACCTATATAAACAAACATTGAGCCACCTTCCCCAATAGTTGAAGCACTTTTCCCTTGAGCCAAAATCTCTCAAAACTTTCAACCTTATTTGATTCCACCTTGAAGACTCTTTTTCATCTTCTTGTCTTCTTTGTTAAAAGTGTGAATCTATCTTTGATAAACCTTCAACACAACTTAACCCAAAATTTATAACCCTTTAGAGTTCTTTAGGAGGAAGTTTGCTAGTCAGAGTTCCGGCGTCAAAGGTGATACAATCTACTCAGAGACTTCAGAGGTTCTGAAGAAAATCGTGGGTCGCGGGCTTGAGGAGTTGCCTTGAGTTATTGCAGTATTGAGGTACTTGAGTCGGTGGAGTTGCCACCATAGGTCTTGACCATCGCTGTAAGTTTTTCTCTATATAGTGGATTCGGGTGGTAGCCTATACCCGAAGTGGTTTTTTTTACTCGCAAGAGTTTTCCACTTCGTCACCAAAATCATTGTGTTGAATTTTGTGTGGTTTGATTTATTTTACTGTTTTAATTTCTGTTATTGTTTTAATATTTTGCAGCATAATTTTATTTGATTGTTATTGTGGTTGCCTGTTAATTTATCCATAGTAGCAGTAACAGGACTTGTCCTGCTTATTGTTTGTAATTCCACATAGGTTCAGAACCTAGGATAACCTCGAATTTTCAATTGGTATCAGAGACTGAACTCGATCATTGACCCATTAGCTATGGAGCGTAGTCAACCTTTAAATTGCCCGCCATTTTTTGATGGCACAAAATATTTGCATTGGAAGGTTCGCATGAGAGCGTTCCTTAAGTCTTTAGATGAGAGGGTCTGGATGACAGTTGAACACGGGTGGAAACATCCCGTTGTTATAGTTGATGGGGGTATCTTCCCCCAAAGACAAATTGACATGGTCGAATGATGATTTTGACGCTAGCAATAGGAACAGCAAGGCTGTTAATGCCATACATGGTGCTGTTTGTTCTGCTGAATTTAGGAGAATCTCTATGTGTGAGATAGCCAATGATGTTTGGGACATCCTGCAGACTGTGCATGAGGGCACACTGTCTGTTAAAATTAATAGACTCCAGGATTTAGCCACTAGGTTTGAGGTCTCCCATATGAAAGATGATGAGACATTTGATGAGTTTTATGTTGAGATTAACGATACCGTTAACTCTAGTTTTAACCTAGGTGAGACTATTCCTACCAGTAGGCTAGTTAGGAAAATCCTTAGATCACTGTCTGATAAGTTCCTACCCAAAATCACCGCCATCGAGGAAAGCAATGACCTTGATCAGCTTAATTTAGAAGACCTCGTTGGAAAACTGCAGGTTTATGAGCAGAAACTTCATGGGCATCTAAAGCCCAAAAATATAGCGATGATGATCGTGAAGGAAGTTGTTCATGGTTCTTCTAGTGATGAGGACACCCTCACGGATCATGATTTGGCCTTGTTTGCTAAAAGGTTTAAGAAATTTCTTAAGCTTAAAAAGAGTGGCCATAGTTATAACAGTGATAGGGAGGATGAGCCTAGAGAGAGTACGTATAGTAGGAGAGAGTCTGTAGAGGATAAGGATAGTAGATCCCGTGGTGCCCAGTGCTATGAATGTGAAGGATATGGGCACGTTAGATCTGAGTATCCCACATACCTTAGGGCTAAAGGCAAGAAAGCCATGGCAGCATCCCTTAGTGATTCTGAAAGTGATGATTCTCCTAAAGGCAATTATATGGCATTTACTGATAGTGTGTCGGATGAGATAGAGAATGTTGTTAATGATGCTGATTCAGAAGTCTCTCTTGATGAGTCTGTAGATGAGGAAAGTCTTCAAGTAGCTTATGTTGAACTGTTTAATGAGAGTTTAGTTATTAAGAAGACTAATTTAGAGGTCAATAAAAGGCTTAAACTAGTTGAGCTAGAAAAGAATAAAGCTCAAACTAAATTTGAGCAAAGCCTTTTGATGGTTGATGACATAGAGAAGCGGAACATAGGCCTAGTTAATAGAGTCTAAATATTAGAGACCGAACTTGAAGATGCTAAAACCCAATTGTCCGCATTTTCTAGTGGAAATAAAAAGGTGGACCGTATGTTATGTATTATTTCTGAGCCTAACTGTAATAAGGCTTCTTCTTCCAAAGCTGTGTCTGTAGCAGCTAAACGTGACTTAGGTAAGAAACATGTTGTGTGTAGTCATGTCCATCCTCATGTTGTTCCTCGTCATGTGCCCCAACCTCAATCTAGAGGTGTTATGGGTAAACCTCGATCTCATCTGAGGTTTGTGCATGTGTGCCATCATCGTGGAAAGGCGGGACACATTAGACCTAAGTGCTTCATGTTGCACAAGCAAAAGAAGAGGCCTAAAAATGTCTCCTAGATTTGATTCTTCAAATTTAATGTCTCAAGTTTATGCACTAACCAAACAAGCTCAATTCCTGAGTGAGAAACTTGCTTTGCTGAGAGGGAATACTCATATGAAAGAGATTCCTAGAAAAAGTTGGGTGAGGAAGAAAGATGTCTTCCCTTATACTTTTGAATGCCTTGATCCTGACAAGCATGATGAGAGTGCACTTCGGTGTAACTCTTCCTATAAGTTGCATTTTATTTTCCCATTGCATGCGTGTGTGCGTGTGTTTTATATTTTTACACGTTTATTTTATTTTCACAGCATATGGGTGTGTGTGTATCTTGTTTTTGTTATATGTCCCTTGGTATATATGATGAAAACCCAGACATAAATTTCATAGCCGATTTCGAATGAACAGTAATATGTTCTGTACTCGGGATACAACGCCACGTACCATTGGATATTGACAAGCCGTTTTGTGTCTTTATTTTTTTTTTGTTAAATCTGAAAAAAAAAATATTTTGAAAAATACCAAAAATATTTTTATAGCTTGTTAGAGCATGAATAACATGTGCATGTGATCTTGATATGTAGGATATATGATCATGCATGTATGATATTCTGTTATTTTTGTTGATGCTCTATATGCATATGTGTGTGTGATAAAAACTATTGGTATATCTTGTGCTTGCAATTCACATACACGATTTTATTATGTCAAGGCTTGGTCGCATGTATGAGTTTTTGGAATGACAATCTAATCTCTTCCATGCTTTGTTTGCTCAATAGTGTGACATTTGACTAGTTGACCTTGTGCTATCCCCTTTTTGCAAAAGTAAAAAGAAATATATTTAAACAAAAAAATGAGACTCAAGAGCAAAAGAGCCCATGTGGCCAAATTCAAAAGATAAGGGCAAAATCTCTTCACTCGAAAGAGTTTTTAAATATGAGCTCATGATATTTATGGCGTAAACAATATAGCATGCAACCAATGTTGCTTATTTTCAGGTCCTAGTAGTGCTGGGTTTGAACACCTATTTTGTGGACTTGGTTTGTTACGAGATGGATTTCTTTGGCTGTGTCCAGCTCATAAAATAAGGTCTTAAGCCTTGATTCGATGTGCACTTTATTTTTCACGTAAATGCTCGATATGTTTTGGCGTTTATGTCATTTGCATAAGTGTTGTATTTAGCCACTATTAAAATGATGCATATTGTTTAATGTCATAAACAGCTGAATACTGACTGAGTATCATTGTATCTGCTTGAAATACTGTTTTAGTCAGTTTTGACAGGATTTTTTGTTTATCTCAGTGTGTGCTTGTATATGCTTCATATCACTGCATATCATTTATTTTGCATATCATTGAGTGTTTACTTCCCATTTTATTATTTATTTACTAACTGAGTTAGCCTGTTAGTGAGGGAGAGTAAGTCATGTTTGTTTATTCTCTTGCATGTGTTTGTGTCCTGTTGTTTTTCCTGTTTCCTACATCCTTTGTCATTTCGTGACAAAAAGGGGGAGAATATTATATTAAGGGGGAGAGCCTTAATTTATGGGAGAGAGTCGTAGTTTATCCTTTAGATATCTCTGTTTTAGAAGGAGTTCAAATTAAGGGGGAAATGGTTATCTACTTGTACATGAATGAGTTGTATACCTGTTTATTTTATACTTGATAATCTCAATGCTTTTCACGGTATATTATTGATTGTGGATGTTTCAGGTAAGCAAGTATGTTGTTGCGGTGACATTATTTCAAGACTACTTGGTTAGGTATTAGATCGAGTCATTATGTAATAAGTCACTGTTTTGATGGTTGACAGTTGACTATTTTATTTTTGGGTCTATTACCGTAGTCTTTGTATTAGGTGGTGTTTTGTCACGGAATGCCAAAGTGGGAGATTGTTAGTTCCATTTTTATTGGCATGTGTCCGTGAAAAAATGAGTTCAATTGGGTTGTAATGAGTCTTGAAGATCTCGGAGCAATTGGACAACATGAGATGTAGATTTCAGAATGACATTTACTCTTTTGAATATTCCAGAATATTTAGAGCTCCAATTGACATGAGGTTAGTTGCATTGGAAAGTAAACTTGAAGACGATCGCGTACATATAAAGAACTCATGATTTGGCCAAGAGACGAGAAAGTTACAAGTATTTTAATTTGCACCTGAAAACTAGTCCGCGACTGCGTTCGTGTGGCGTTCGCACTTGAGTTCGAACGTTTTCGAGGCAGAAACTTTGCGTTTGAGTTGCGTTTGAAGTGCGTTCGAACATCCCTGCATAAGTAGGTTATCTTAGACACGTTTTAAAGCCAAAATAAGATTGGGAAACCCTTTTTCTTTGCCCTACCTATATAAACAAACCTTGAGCCACCTTCCCCAATAGTTGAAACACTTTTCCCTTGAGCCAAAATCTCTCAAAGCTTTCAACCTTATTTGATTCCACCTTGAAGACTCTTTTCATCTTCTTGTCTTCTTTGTTAAAGGTGTGAATCTATCTTTGATAAACCTTCAACACAACTTAACCCAAAATTCCTAACCCTTTAGAGTTCTTTAGGAGGAAGTTTGGTAGTCAGAGTTCTGGCGTCAAAGGTGATACAATCTACTCAGAGACTTCAGAGGTTCTGAAGAAAACCGTGGGTCGCGGGTTTGAGGAGTTGCCTTGAGTTATTGCAGTATTGAGGTACTTGAGTCGGTGGAGTTGCCATCATAGGTCTTGACCATCGCTGTAAGTTTTTCTCTATATAGTGGATTCGGGTGGTAGCCTATACCCGGAGTGGTTTTTTACTCGCAAGAGTTTTCCACTTCGTCACCAAAATCATTGTGTTGAATTTTGTGTGGTTTGATTTATTTTGCTGCTTTAATTCCTGTTATTGTTTTAATATTTTGCAGCATAATTTTATTTGATTGTTATTGTGGTTGCCTGTTAATTTATCCATAGTAGCAGTAACATGACTTATCATGTTTATTGTTTGTAATTCCGCATAGGGTCAGAACCTATGATAACCTCGAATTTTCAATACCCATCGGGAATTAAATACTCGATGGGTACCCATCAGGAATTAAGTATCCAATTGATACTCATTTCTTCCGAAGGTAGTTTATTAAGTACATGATATGATACCAGACTCAGGATAGGTTGAGAATCGGGTAATGGTTCGAGAGTTATTAGGAATAAAATTTCATTACCCGAAATTTCCGATTCCCAATCAGGAATTCCCAAACCCAACCCATATCCGAAATTGACCACCTCATACATGATATGAAATGCAATTTTGTATTATTTGGAGTTAAAATGAATGATATGAAATTAATGAATAAAAATTTTGAAAGAAATTTTTTCATAATTTGTCGTGCTACTTGTAATTTTTTATCATACAAGAGTAGGCATGTAAGATCTAGAAGTCTCCAAGGGGCATGACTTGATGATGTATGGTTTAGAATCTCACTTTGAGATCATGGGTTCGAATTCAGGAAGTGCGTTTTTTGTAAGAGTCTATGACAGTCGGGAGTTTTACCTGCTCCATTTAAGCATGAAATGGGTGGTTTGATGGTAGGATTTCCAACGATTTCAAAAAAAATATATTGTAAGATCTATAAATATTTATATGGAGTTGAACATTTAATTAATAAAAATGATTGATACTAATTTATACATTTTGTATTATATCTATGTCTATTACATTTTTAAAATTCTCACATATTAAATACAATTGTCACAAGCAATATTGAGATGGTCTCAAACATAAGATTGAACCAATTGATACAAGCAAGATTCACATTATTTTGTAAATAAATAATGTTACAAGCGATATTAACGAGGATTTACAAGTTTAATTTGATTGATTCTAATTATCATAATATGAAAATTCCGTAGATTTGGCTAATTTTTTAACCAATCATTTCAAATTACTGAAATGATTGATATTTTTTTTTTGGAAACGTTTGAAATCATGTCCTGCCGACAAATCATCCGACGGACTTGAGTAAAATAGGTAAAATCTATGGCTGTCTCAAGCTCTTACAAGAAATACATCCCATGAACTCGAACTCATGACCTGATAATCAAGTCACAAACCTTTTGCCACCGAGTTATATTTATTGGAGGCAAAATGATTGATACCAATTTTTATAATCTAATACTTTCGAAGATATATTAATATTTGTGGGTACTCAAACATAACTCGGTGTCAATGAGGACCTCTCTATGTTATTAACCCATGTCAATTTCAATTGCTCGCATAGCTGCTGCTGGTTGAATATATTTTTTTATCAGCCATTAGACTATAATAAAATGATCTGAACCACCAATTAAGCCACATAAAAATAGTCATTGGATTATTATCTCTCTTAATCATAATCATCTGTTACATTCTTTTTCCTCTCACACCATTGTGTTTTATAATATATGTATATGTATATATGGAAAATACACTCAATTATTGTCATAATAATACTTTAGTCTCTAAAGTTTTGAAAATATAAGCGTTAATTCATAACATTAAATATTTTTCGTTAATTGAGTCAAATTTCATGCGGTTAGTGCTAAATGACTTGAATATCTTAATGTTTAACAAAAGTAAAATTTATTTTCAAATTAAATAAAAAAAAATTACTCAATTAATAAAAAAAAATTAATGGCATGTCTTAAAATTTATATTTCTAAAACTATAAGAACTAAAATATCGTTACGACAATCTATGTAAAATCCATTATCTCTATTTATAAGTCCTTTTAAGATAACATTTCGTCACACACAAACGGGACCAAAAAAATGTTGCTGGCTTTCAAGAAACAGCTAAGGCTGATGAAGCCTGCTAAGAAAGCACTTTCTGTTTCTGCCAAGCCATACATTACAAACTTTTTTTCCCGAGAAACAAACAGAACCTCCTCTGCTGATCATTCATATTTTTTGGCAACTTGACCTGTAAAGGACCATACCCACATTTTGGTCACTTAATTTAATGAGCTGTAAGACCATTTTGTTGCAAGATATTTTTCTTATTTTAATGTTATAGTGATTCTTTATGACGCTGTGGCTTTGAAATTGGGAAAAATCATAATCAATTTATCATAACTGTTGCATGCATATTGTCCTTTTCAATTATATTTTCAAAAAAATTATGCAGCTGCAATAATAATAATAATAATAATATACTGGAATTTCCAGTTATTCCTTTAATTGTTAAAGGTTTTTCTATTGTAATCCATCCTTTGATTCCTTTCCAAAGGAAAGATTTGATTAATGTAATTTCTGATCCAGTATCTATTAATGCACATGTTGTAATATTAATATCTATTAATCCAACTTGGATGTATACTGATAAAGGAAATTTAATTTCATTAGGCATTTCTAACTCTAGGGCAGAATATAATTTCTCCTTCATTTGAAAATTCAAAATCTTCTTTGGTTATTTTATAATCCTCTAAGGAATCTAAAAAGGAATTTCCTAGAAGAACATGATATGTTCCTCCTTCCATTTCACTGTCCATATAGCAAGGTAATGCTATTTCATGATTTTCTAGTATGATTGGTACTATTGCAATCTGATTACATTTAAATATAGTTCCATCAAAATTTTTATACTCATATGGTTCTACCACTTGAGTTTCAAGATTAAAGTTTTTATCTTTAGCAATATGACAATTGCTTGCTCCTGTGTCAATTAAAATATTCACCATTAATTTTTAAGGTAGGTGCATGTCTTTTAAGTTCTATATAACTTGAAGATCTTTTGAGACTAGATAAGTTTTGAGTTATAGTTTTATCTTTTCTTTTTGTATCAAAACTTTTTCTTGCTCTAGAGACAATTAATTCATTGTTCTTATATTTTATTGGGATTGTTTCTTCATATGAAGAACTTCCTTCTTCTAGATTTGGAATTTTTCCAAACTTTATCTTATAATTATCAGGAATACTGATTTCTTGTAAAATGGGTTCCCTTATTTGACTAACTTCTGAACATTCTTCAGAAATTTCAATGAATGGTTTATTTGAATATATTTCACCATAATTTGTATTACTTAAAGAGAATAAGGCTGAGTAGTAAACACTCATAACTTTATTTCCTGGTTTTATAAATTTATTTTTTAATAATTCAAAATGAAGACTTAGTGCATCATTAAAATTTTTATCCTTTATATCAATGCAGTATTTAGGGTAACATGTGAATAAAAGTTTTTTATAGGCTAAATTGCCTTCTACATTTCCTAAATGGGCATCTTTTACGTTATAAAACCTTTCATCGAATAAACTAATCACAATTGGACTATCTATTCCTTCTTTAAATAAAGATTTAAACATAATTTGAATTCCTGCAAGATATACATACCTAATTTTTTCCCTTTTCTTAGGAGTTAATTTTCTAATAATTTCATTAACACTGGTTTGAGTTAAAAGATTTAATTTTATATTTCCTTTAGTATGTGTAATATCTACACTTATTTCTAACTCTTGATATTCATGTATAACAATTTTTTGTCTTAAGTACATACCTCTTAATTTCATCATCAAATTTGATGGATGTTAACGCTAATTTTTCAATCTTTGCTAACTTCTTGTTGTCAAAGGTAGCACACATTGAATATTCTTCAGAATTTTCTTCAATTTCTAAGTGGTCTATGACCTCTTCTTCCATAATTTCTTTATCTTTATTCATATTCACTAGATGTATCAGAATATATTTCAAAAATTTCTGATTCTTCTGTACTTAAACAGTCAATTTCAATTTCACTTATTTCAGATTCTATATCTTTAAAATCTTTTATTAAGATTCTAACCTTCTTTTTGTCACATTCATAACTTAAATGTTCTGTTTCTCCACAGTTCCAACATTCACATCTGGATTTAGGTTTTTTATTTTTTCTTTCTTCTTTGTTATTGATTCTAGGTTTGTTTTTCCTTTTAAAGTATTTTCTTCCTGGTTTTACTTTATTTTTCTTAAATTTTTTGTATTTTTTAACCTTTTTATTCGAAATTTTTCTTCTTTTTCTTCTAGCAAAAGCTCTTAAATCACATCCCCATTGAGTGGGCATATTGGTTTTATACAGCATAAGGCTATACTAGTTTTTTCTACTTTTATTTAAAAGTCTTCTTTGATAGCATAGGTTTTCTAACCTTTGTTTTAAGAATGCTATTCTATTTCCAAGAGTGTCTGGCACTCCTTCTATGTTTTTCATATATTTTGGATATTCTTCCATAAAATAACTATCCCATGGTGTGGGTAATTTCATGTAGTAGAGATCTCTATAATGATCTAATTGTAAATTATTATCAAAATATCTATAATAATACTTTTGAAATTCACAAGTATATTCGTTTACAAAACACATTTTACAAATACTTAATTTTTGCATAGCTAATTTAGCTTCTTCTCTTTCTCTAATTCTAACATTTGTTGCATGTTCTACTATATCAATTCCCAAAAATTCACTGGCTATATATGCTGCAGCAGAACAAATTCCTTCTTCTATAGAATTATCAAATGCCATAACCACATTGGTTTTAATTATATTTCTAGTGTTGGTTGAAATTCCAAACCACCAATTTCTTACATTTCCTCTAAATGTAGCATACATCATAGCAAACTTTATACTACTATCTTCATCAGTGGCGAAATAAATGAGGAAATATTCCATTGATTTTGCCCAATTTAAAAGTGCTTCTTTTGTATCTATTTCACAGTCTAAATTTAAATACATACCATTAGGTGGTATTGGTTGTTCATCTGAATTTTTAGGTATAAATTGGTTTGACCATTTTTCACCTCTCATATTTTTATTTTTACTCATAATTCCAGGCATTCCTAGATGATTTTGAAATCCTATTTTATTTTTCTTAGAAGTACTTGCTTCTGGATCATTTTCAGTTTTTATTTCTGATGGTCCTCCTGTTTGACCCATTGTTTCATTTACATAAACTTTAGGTTCTAATTCCAATTCTTGTAAGTCAAAAATTAATTCTTCAATTTGATTCTCCATTTGAGTTTGAATCTTCTTTAGATTTAAGTTTTTCGTCTGACTTTTGGTTTTTCTTTTTGTTAGAAAGATTTTCTTTTAACGTAATGTTTTCTTTTCTCAAATTATTTATAGATTCTAATTCTTCCCTTATTTTGGGCAATTGAGTATTGTAAATCCATTCATCAAAGCTTCCTTTTTGATAACTAACATTTTCAAGTTTGAGTGGTTCTTCATTCCTAAAATGGATTAATTTTTTATTTCTTTTAGAAGATTTATTTTTATTTTCTAATTCTTTTTCGACAGAAATTATTGTAATTTCTATATCAATGATTCTTCTTTCAAGATCATCTAATTTTTGTAAAATTCTATCAGTTTTTTGATTAATTTGTTCTATTACACTAGTCATGATGTTATTAGTCATTTTAAATACATAGGTACGTGGAATTGTTTTACCCAAATACAGACCATACTACTGCCCGTTCGGGTTCAGCTATGGAATTTACGTCTGGTTTCCATCCGATTTACCTTGAATTTAATCGACATTCCATTTATGTCCTGGATAAATTGCTTCTTCTAGGTTATTCATATCCTTTTTCAATTTATGATTTTTGTTTAAAAGAAAAGGTGCTGATTTTGATGGACCTATTCCTTGTCTTTGTAAATATTCGTAATTTTTATTTATTTTTTGTTCAATTTTTTCTTTTATACAGTTAACTACTGTCTTTTATCATGTTTATTAAGTTTATCCATTTTTGGATTTTTTGTTTGAGCTGGAGGCTTCATCATCAGATTTTCTTTTTGTGCTCATATTAAAATACCAGAATGCTTCTTTTGTGGTAGCTTCTAATATTCCATTGATCATATTGATTTTCATGTTGGTTTCTATGTTATTATTGACTTTTTCAAGTTGTCCCTTTAATTCTATAAGCTGTCCTTCAAATGACAGTAAATCATTACTATCATCAATTGTTAATTGTTCTAAAGAAGAAATAAAATTTCTAATTTTTCTTTGTATGTTTAATTTGTTTAAAGTTAAACTATAATCATTCATTTTGCCTTTTTATTTGAAACCACAAATATTATTCTTTCTTGTTCATTAGCTTTCAACATATTATCAATCATTATGATTTTTAGTCTATTTTCTATGTTTTCAGGTTTAGAACTTATCTTATTTTTAAAAACTTTAAGTTTTTTATTTAGATTTTCAAAATCTTTCAAATTCTTAATTTCTAAATTGTCTAATCCTTTAAGAAAGGTATACAAGTCTCGTTTCATATTTAATCTGAGAGTGTTTCTCCTTCTATTTCATCTGGAGTTATAACCGACCTAGTTCTAAGTCTATTATGCAATATTTGTCTAACTTGATTTTCTGTTATTTGAACTCTTTGTCATTGATTACTTATGAATCCGGGGATTCTATTAATATAATGTTGCGTATTTTCTACAGTATTTTCTACTGGTCTGATACCAAATTGTACGGATGGTTTTTTAAACTGGACGGGACCAGTATAAATAATGTATTTAAGATTGAATTGAAATATGTTATAATTTTATCTTTTATCGGATTCAAATTTATGTCTATTTTTATACGAAAGCAATTAAAGATAGTAATCTTAAAATTCATGTAAATCATGGTCTTATGAAAAAGGTTTCAGTACTTACTTTCAAACATAGAAAATCATGCTTATCGGATGTATTATAAAACAATATTTATCTTCTTTTCATATAAAAATAGACATTAATTTGAATCCGATAAAAGATAAAATTATAACATGTTTCAATTCAATCTTAAATACATTATTTATACGGTTCAGCTATGGAATTTACGTCTGAGTTTCCATCCGATATACCTTGAATTTAATCGACATTCCATTTATGTCCTGGATAAATTGCTTCGTCTAGGTTATTCATATCCTTTTTCAATTTATGATTTTTGTTTAAAAGAAAAGGTGTTGATTTTGATGGACCTGTTAATGAAATTATTAGAAAATTAACTCATAAGAAAAGGGAAAAAATTAGGTATGTATATCTTGCAGGAATTCAAATTCTGTTTAAATCTTTATTTAAAGAAGGAATAGATAGTCCAATTGTGATTAGTTTATTTGATGAAAGGTTTTATAACGTAATTCTTTTTCGACAAAAGTTATTGTAATTTCTATATCAATGATTCTTCTTTCAAGATCATCTAATTTTTGTAAAATTCTATCAGTTTTTTGATTAATTTGTTCTATTACACTAGTCATGGTGTTATTAGTAATTTTAAATTCATAGGTACGTGGAATTGTTTTACCCAAATACAGACCATACTACTGCCCGTTCGGGTTTAGCTATGAAATTTACGTCTGGGTTTTCATCCGATATACCTTGAATTTAATCGACATTCCATTTACTTATGAATCCATGGATTCTATTAATATACTGTTGCGTATTTTCTACAGTATTTTCTACTGGCTCTGATACCAAATTGTACGGATGGTTTTTTAAACTGGACGGGACCAATATAAATAATGTATTTAAGATTGAATTGAAACAAGTTATAATTTTATCTTTTATCGGATTCAAATTTATGTCTATTTTTATACGAAAGCAATTAAAGATAGTAATCTTAAAATTCATGTAAATCATGATCTTATGAAAAATGTTTCAGTACTTACTTTCAAACATAGAAAATCATGCTTATCAGATGTATTATAAAACAATATTCAAAAAGATAAATGTTTTATGGCCTTACCTCGCTTCCGTTTTTCAACCTATTTTGAATTTATCTCCTTAGAGGTGACCTTTGCCGATTGTCCTTTTGACTATTCGCCTTTATGCCTCCACGGCTTCATGGCCTTCTTCAGTCTAAGACGGTGGCTCACTGTGCTCTTGGGATATAAACTCTCAATGTTTTGAAATTTGGATGACGATTTAGGATAAAAACATTTATTTTATTGATATTTATTTATAATATCGATAAAAGAGCATATGCTTATGAAAAATTAGAAGTAGATATGCTTCTAGGCAATGATTTTGTACAACAGTTTGCTCAGTATAGACAAACTTTGTACATGATTACATTAAAAACACCATGTGGTCATCTACTCAAACTCCCTCATAAGTTTAAACCTTTTAGAGTTCAGCCAGCCCAACGTGGTGATGAATTGATTTGGATACGACTGGAAATTAAAATTTTACCTATAAGTGTAAACAAATTAAAAAACATATTCATTGTTTAGAAGAGTCAAACTTAACTATTGAAGATGTCAAAAAGGCAATTGCTGAAAACTATGGAGAAAATCCAATAGAAAAATGGGACATTCAAAAGGAATATGCTGAAATAAAATTAATCGACCCAACTTCAATAATAAGGGTAAAACCTATGTTATATAATGCTGAAGACAAAGAAGAATTTTATAAACAAATTAGAGAATTGATCTAACTGAAACTCATTAAACCTAGTAAAAGTCCACACAGTAGCCCAGCCTTTATGGTTAGAAATCATGCCGAGATAAAACGAGGAAAGGCTAAAATGGTAATCAATTATAAAGAATTAAATAAAGCTACAAAATTCGATGGATATTTTATACCTAATAAAAATGTCTTAATAAACATTGCAAAAGGAAAAAATTATTATTCAAAATTTGATTGTAAATCAGGGTTTTGGCAAATAAAATTAACAGCTGAATCTATACCCTTAACAGCTTTTAGTACACCAAATGGTCATTATGAGTGGTTAGTAATGCCTTTTGGATTAAAAAATGCACCTCAAATTTATCAAAGAAAAATGGATAAAGTCTTCAGTAAAGATAATAACTACATGTTAGTCTATGTTGACGACATTTTAATCTGTTCAGAGACATACAAAGAACATATTAAACATCTAAAAAAGTTTTCGATAATCTGTAAAGACAATGGGATTATTTTATCTCAGAAAAAAGCAGAAATCAAAAAGAATGAAATAGATTTTTTAGGATTAACAATTTTTTCAAATGGAATTAAATTACAACCCCATATATATGAAAAGATAAAAGAATTTCATGATATTTTATCAGATAGAAAAATGATTCAAAATTTTTTATGATGTTTAAATTATTCAGAAAGCTTTATTCCTAACTTAGCTAAAAAAACGTGCTATATTGCAAAAATTTTAAAGAAAAATAATACAAAAGAATGGACTGTAGAACATACAGAAGCTGTTAAAAGACTAAAAGAAGAATGTAAAGATTTACCAAAATTAAGACTACCTGAAGATTCAGATAACCTTATTGTTCAAACAGATGCATCCGATTTATATTGGGTTGCATTATTAAAAACTGATATTGGAGAAATTTGTAAATATACTAGTGGAACATTTAATCCTGCAGAAATAAATTACTCAACAAATGAAAAAGAATTGTTGGCTATTGTCCGAGGAATTAGAAAATTCACTTTATTTCTTTTACCTAAAAAATTCACTGTTGAAACAGATAATACCCAAGTAAAGGGATTAATCTTTAATAAATTGCCCCAAGAACCTCAGTACAGAAGGTTGCAAAGATGGCAAGTAATTTTAAGCTTTTATAATTTTAAAATCAACCATATTAAAGGATCTGATAATTTTCTTGCTGATTAATTAAGTAGGAATCCAGATTTCAATGGAAGGTGATTTAATTAAAAAGTTAAATGAAATTTATGAAAAGGCAGCGACCATTGATAAAGAACAAAAGCATGTGAAAGAAGAACTAGAAATCTTCATTGAAAGATGTCAAAGAGACATGAGCACTCTCACCCAAAAGATGGGATCAATTACAACTCAAAATTAAGATTTATTTGATTCTCTTGATGAATTCGGTAGGGAATTCGAATCCTACATAAATAATGTGGCTAGTCCTCCAACTACGCCGTTAAGAGAAGATCTCAATAGAGATATACATACACAAACTCCACAAAAGTTTGAAAAATGAGAAGGGAGCATATCCCTTGTTATCTCATGCGACTTACAGCCTAAAGTAAGTATTGAAACTCCTCAAGCAACCACACCAATTTCTGGTGTAAAAATTCAAACATATGAAACTTCTTTTTGTCCAAACTATTCTGGGCAAAAGGTTTATTCAGTTGATGGATCAAGTAGCTCTGCTACAAAAACTTTTGAATTTCAAAGAAAAAAACATGTCACATTTTTCGTCGGTGAACCTATTTTACACTCTTGGGAAAAAGAGTATGCAGAATTTGCTAAAACTATTTATGAGCTCAATCAAGGGCATACATTTCTTAAAATGATTGAAAATGGGAGCATTTACCCAAGGATTACTTGTATTCCAGAAGTCTCTCTAGGTTTTGTTAAAAAACTTGCAAATTATGGTTTTTTAGATAGACTTTATCCTTCCAAGGATTTGAAAGAAATTGATGATTTTGATCCAGAATTTAAAAAAGTCATAAAAAACTTTTCTCAAGGAGAAAGTATCTATCTTCGATTTTATTCAATCAGTCCTGAATTAGATGGACAAACCATTTTTGAAACTTTTCATCTCATCACAATGGGATTTGCAACAAGCACTCAACTGAGAGCGTCAGATCATGAGTTTAGACAACCACTCATTAACAAAAAATGGATTCGGTACAGAAGGGCCTTAGGCATCAAGGTTATTAATAAACTTCTAGAAGATTTATACCTCCGTGGTTTTGAAGTCTATGAATAAGGAAGAAGTTGGATGATCATCATGCAAATGGAAGATGGACACAGATCCAATAGGATTTGTGATAAACTTATTCAAGGTAACATAGATCAATGGCCTGGAAGTCCAGAAACAATCCACGAGGCGTGTCGCCTTATGAAACATCAGCATCAAATCCCATATATGGTGGCCCCCAATACTAGATGAAGATTTAAAGAGAAAGGAAAAGATGTGACCCAAGTGAGTATCAAAAGGATGATGTGACTCGAAAGAGTAATTATTAAAGTGCTTTTGCACATCAAACTGTACCTGTCTGCTTTTGTCTGCCATTAAACTATCGGCACCACAAGAATTGGACACGTATCAAGCTTTCAGTTTTCAAAACATCGGCACCATAAAACTCTGCCATGTGTCCTTGCTTCAAGGAGGAGGCTTATCTCCAAGAGCCTATAAAAGGAAAAGAGGAGAAGAAAAAGAGGCATCGATTTTTTGAGTCTTTCTTACATAATTCCAAACACTTGTCTCTATGAGTCCTTTGTAAACCCTTTAAGGGAGTAAGGAAAGCTTCCAATACATAGGAAGTTTTGCTTATATTGTATTATAAATAAATATCAATAAGATAAATGTTTTATGGCCTTACCTCGCTTCCGTTTTTCAACCTATTTTGAATTTATCTCCTTAGAGGTGACCTTTGCTGATTGTCCTTTTGACTATTCGCCCTTATGCCTCAACGGCTTCATGGCCTTCTTCAGTCTAAGACGGTGGCTCACTGTGTTATTGGGATATAAACTCTCAATGTTTTGAAATTTGGATGACGATTTAAGATAAAAACATTTATTTTATTGATATACTGGAATAATAATAATAATAATAATAATAATAATAATAATAATAATAATAATATTCATCAAGGACTATGAAAGTATGAAATAATTTATTATCATCACATATGATAAACAAGTACGTAGGTACTACGACAGCTTCGTTTCTGATCGCATATGTGTTAGGAGGGTAAATTTATCTTATATCGGTTTTACAAGTCGATTTTTAAGTATGAGTTCTACTCATGGTGTTGATGGTAGTTTTTGGGCACACCTCATCAACCCGATCTGAGGAGTTCATGACATGACTCAACATGGTGTCTAGAAGAGATCATGATCCAAAGAGAATGTTTGTATGACGTATGCCCTCAAGGGATGCTTCCAGAATAATGATAATGACCTTAGAATCAAATGTCCAACGAAGAACCTGCACTTACAAAGTAAGCAACAAGTGGTTCAAATATCTCACAAATATCTTATATATTTTAGGAGGCAAGTGACAGCAAGAGGCGGTGAATATGATGACAAAAGAGTATAATGATGACCAAATGACATAACATGACCTCATCTTCAAAGACTTGAGGAGCTATAAAAAGGAGGAGACTCGCTGGATCCTCTTTTTTATTTTCCATGCATGTAAATTCTTTGAGCATAATGAGAATTACCCCCCTTCCCGTGGACGTAGGCACTCATTGCCGAATCACATAAATCTTTGTCTCGCTCTTTATTTTTCTCTTGTTCTCTATTTTTTTGTACGAATTCCTACAACCAAATAAATTTACGTGTTCGATGGTGGATTGCCCTGGAAAATACCCTTGTTATTTTCTCGAATGAAAAACAGCTGTCAACAGTTGGTGCCGTATGTGGGGAATGGTACGAAAAGCAAATCTTTAAAAGATGGGTAGGAAAAATGGAGAAAATAGCATAAAAAATAAGAGGGAGAAGGTGGAGCAAAATGGAGTAGGCAGAGACCCAAAAAAAAAGGAAAAAGAAAAAGAAAGAAAAAATGTGTAAGTGCATATAAAAAAAATTATGGTGATGGATTTGTAAGTTAGCGTGTTGCATAGTGAAAGAGACATGATGAAGTCTTGAGCATGATGTGTATGGCATGGTGATGGAAGCCGCATGATGAAGGTTTTTGGGTGGTTCACATTCATTACTCGTGTGTGATTTCATGAGCAACTAAGTTAATAAATCCGACCATGGGCGGTCAGTAAAGGTAAATTATAAATCTTTGTGAATATTATTTTTTCCCTAATTGTTTCTTGTTATTTGGTGGTCATGACATTTTGGTCTACTAAGTGACCTTCGGATAGGGCCTCACGGCTCCTCAAGCAAAGAAATTTTTGAAGAAGCTCCTCCTTGTGTTGGGCACCGTAATTTTATGCTTCCCCGAGGTAGGAAATGTATTCCTCGGGTGATACATCGGCATATAGTGTTTACCCTCTGAGGTTTTTCGAGGCATAACACGGGGATAGAAAATTCCCTCATGGTATTTGCGCTTTGAGATACATAGCATGAGAAGGGAAAATGATATTGTGGCGTTTGCGATGTGGTAGCATGGGGTTGAAAAATTTTCCCCCATGACTTTGTGATTTGTGTTAGCCCAAGGTGCACCATCACAAAGTAGGAAATTATCCTCTGGAGCTTTGGGATACCTGACACGGAGCGAGAGTCTTCTTTCGTAATCAACAGTTTCTTAGTGCTAAGGGGTATGGTGATTTCCCCCAAAGTCCATTATTTGCTCACGTCATGAGGATGGGTCATTCGCCTAAGGCCCACCATTTGCTCATGTCTTGGGGAGAAGTCATTCCCCCAAGACTCATTATTTTCTCGTGTCTTGGGGATGAGTCATTACTTCAAGGCCCACTATTTGCTCATATGTTGGGGAGACGTCATTCCCCCAAAACCTGCCATTGCTCACGTCTTGGAGATGCATCATTCCCCCAAGACACGCCATTACTCACATCTTGGGGATGAATCATTCCCCCAATGGCCATTATTTGCTCATGTCTTCGGGATGAGTCATTCCCCAAGACTCACTATTTACTCACGTCTTGGGGAGGGGTCATTCCCCGAAGGCCCGCTATTTGCTCAGGTCTTGGGGATGGGTCATTCCCCCAAAGCTCACTATTTGCTCATGTCTTGGGGATATGTCATTCCCCCAAGGCTCAATATTTGCTCATGTCTTGGTGAGAGATCATTCCCCCAAGGCCCGTTATTGCTCATGTTTTAAGGAAATATCATTCCCTTGAGGACCTAAAAGATTTACCAACTTTGAGTTCCCGATGTAAACTCGCCAATTTCATTGACATCGAGAACTAAGGGAATGATGTTGATGGTAGTTTTTGGGCACACCTCATCAACCCGACCTAAGGAGTTCATGACATGACCTGAGGTGGTGCCTAGAAGAGATCATGACCGGATGTGGGGTATATAAGAGATCATGACCCAATGAGAATGTATGCATGACGTATGCCCTCTAGGGATGCTCCCAAAAGAATGATAATGGCCTTAGAATCAAAGGTCCAACGAGGGACCTCCACTTGTAAAGTAAGCAACAAGTGGTTCAAATATCTAATAAATATCTTAGATATTTTAGGAGGCAAGTGGCAGCAAGAGGCGATGAATATTGATGATAAAAGGAGTGTAATGATGACCAAATGATATAACATGACCTTATATTCAATGACTTGATGAGCTATAAAAAAGAGGAGAAAACAAAGTTATAGGGGGTTCTGGATCTGCTCGCTGGATCCTCTTCTTTATTTTCCATGCATCTAAATTCTTTGAGCATAATGAGAATTACCATCCCCTCTCGTGGACGTAGGCACTCATTGCCGAACCACGTAAATCATTGTCTCGCTCTTTATTTTTTCGTACGAATTCATACACCAAATAAATTTACGTGTTCGATGGCGGGTTGTCCGGGAAATTGCCCATGTTATTTCTTCGAACGAAAAACAATCATCAACACATGGGTTTGTAACGACTATGAGTTTATACCAAATTGTGAAATTTGTTTTCAAAAAAATGGTATATACTCTTCATTTTGAGATTATTTAAAATTATCATATTAGCAAATCGGATTTTTCATTAATGATAAAAAAAAAAATCAACAACAATCAAAACTATAAATGTCAAAATGTGGTATTAAATTTTATGGATCGGGATCTGTAAAAAAAAATATATGTGGATTCAAATGCAAATATTACTCATATGGATTTTTAGATATCCGGATTTGCAAAAAATCCACGATTTTTTATTTTAAAATTATTTAATTTAAATATCCAAACTAAAATAAAATAACATCTATGATTACACAATATCAATTTAACATCGTAAACAATATATACAATTTAAAATCTACCCAAAATATAATAAAATCATAAATAAAAATACTTTTATTTATTTTTATATTATTTTAGGATATTCGAAATTCCGAATTATCTTAAATTCGGATCGTTAAAGATCCACATTTTTATTAATGTGGATCCAAATCCTCTGGATCTTTATCCGCATCGGATCCGAATATCATTCACATCCTAATCAAAACTCTTTTACTAACAGTTTTGTAATTACCTTTTATATAAATCGCTAGTATGATGGAAATATGTTGATATTACAGAATTTGTGAAATGCATTTAGCTTCAAATTTCACCTAAAAAAATATTAACTCTAAGCTAGAGGTGGACAATTTCGAATATGGGACAAGTTCGGGAGTTCCCATTAGAGAATTAAGAATTTCGGGTATTGAAAATTAATTCCTAAAATGGATCGGGAATTACTGAATTTAGTCAAACAACAGAAACCAAAAAAAAAAAAAAAAAAATCAACTGATCAGGAAATCCTAAACCTAACGCGAACAATATTCGATCAGGTACTTTTAATTTATACCTAATCAATCCCGAATAGTGTTCCCGTACCCATACCTTTACCCGTACTTGTACCCGTCCCGGAAATACCCGTCCCGGAAATTTCATGATAGATTTATAAATTCTCAACGAATACGAGAAATTTGCCCACCCCTGCTCTAAAGCCTAAATTTTACTGGGCTTCCTACTCTCCCGTGCCGCCTTGACTGCATGTGCTGTTTTCAGAAAGTAGAAAAAGTTTTTTAAAAAAAACATGCCATTTTTAATTAAGCCCATGTTGTATCCTTTAATAATGTTTTGGACTTTGATTGATCCCATTCTCTTGAGATTCAGAGTGATCACTTCGATTTTACACGATTTTATCCCCGTAAAAGTCCCAAATCACGTGAATGGTTATCGACACTCATTATTCTTATCCATGTGATCGGAAGATCTAGCATGGAATGTTGAGTGCGGCATTTGCAATTTGTGAGACTTAGAACCTGTCAAGTACGAGGTGGTATATCATGTGATTGTGTGGGGCCCGCCTGCTATGAGAAATATGACATATACACCCGGCATATAATATAATTTTCGGTCAAGTACACACTTTGGTACCTTCAAGGCTTCAACTCAATCATCATATCTGGCTGATCTAAGTCAGAACCTCAGCTCAATAGTTGGGTTGGTTTCAATTTATCCAAAACTAAGAAATACAAACATATTTGTCCTCAATGATCTTTCAATTATTGGAAATCATGTTCATGCTATGGTAGTGTGATAACAGAGGAAACAAAAGACAATGGTCAAATTTATAACTGTTTCAAATAAATTTCAAAAAAAATATTCTGGTAACAAGGAAAAATAATTTCCAATCACAAAAAAAAAAAAAAAGAAGAAAAGGAAGAAGATCTCAAACAGCATTCATGTAATTTATCCAGCAGGCAACAAATATCATATGAATTTCATTTTCATGTATCCAGGAAAAAAGTGTAATAATTCCCCATGATTCGTATGAGGGGAAAAGGTATAAGCTAAATGGAGAAACAAATACAAACAGAAAATGACCTCAAAATGCTCTCTAGTCAGCCATTTTAGCCAACCGGTGAACGGTACTTCTTGCAATCCTGTTAGCGGGATCAATCTTCAGAACAGTTCTCAAGTCGTCAGCTCCAAGATTAAAATGCATAACAAATTATTCAGAGACTAAGTAATTCGATTCAAGGTAGTGATTAAAATGCATAACAAATTATTAGGAATGAGATGATTGTTAATACCTTCGAACAGTCAGCCACGGCTTTCTTATACTCCCCGACTTCTTTATAACATGAAGCTCTAGTTGATAAAACCTCCTGCATGGCAGCTGTATCACCTGACTTCTCCAGAAGAATCACAGCCCAAGACAGCCACTTAATGGCATCAGCATATTGACCCGCCTTTTGATTATCTACACCCTTGTTCTTTGCAGCAGCCCCAGTTACTCCAGCAGGAGGGGGAGGCAGCCCTTCAAGCTCCGTGGTAGCATCACCATTATCATTTCCTCCGCCAAAATCAGAATCCAATCCCCAATCATCCACTTCTGAGAATGGGTGTCCCCCACCAGATGCAGTAGCACCAGCACCGGCTGAGGATGAAGACGAAAAGAACATGCCAAGAGGATCACCATCAGCACTTTGACCTAGACTAGATGACTTATTCTGAGAACCTTTATCCTTGGAGGGCATCCCACAATTGCTCATATTTGATCCCATTAAATTATTATTAGTTGTAGCAAAACCACTTGAAGGAAATGTTGTAGTGCTTGGTTTTGAAGCATTCTGAAAAATCTCGAAACCATCATCAGCACTACCAGCCTTATTCCCTTTATTCTCTGGATTAAGACTACCTCGTGATTGCTTCAACCCCACATCAAACAACAAACCAAATGGATCCTTATTTGCACGAATTCCATTTCCATTGATACTTTTCATCGAAGGACCCCCAAGATTCGAACTCATGTCAACATTCACATTTGCTTTCACATTACTACTACTATTACTATTATTATATCCACTTGAAAAACTCCCAAAACTCTGTCCAGCCCCTGAATTACCACTAATTTTCACAGGATTACTCGTTTTCGGCAAGGAATCAGCCAAATTCCCCATTGAATATGACCTCTTATTAGATGTGGGAGTTGCATTTTTCAAAGGAACATTACTACTAGTCTTATTACCCTGGCCTAAAGCAGAGCCAACAAGATCACCAAACAAATTCGGATTCTTACCAACAATCCCAAGAAGCTCGACGATCTCCGGGGTGGGGGATTCTGGAATTTGGACAGCCTTTTGAAAATTTGAATTGATTTTTGGGATTTTGGATCCTCGAAAAGTAGAGACACGGTAGTGAATTTTGACCGTTTGGAAGGGTAGTTTGGTCAAATCATGCTTATTTAAGGCAAGACATTCGTTAGTTCAGTTGACTGAATCACACGTGCACTCACCAATAAATTAGTAAATGACATGTATGATTTAATATCCATATTTTTAGTTATTTTTTAATATTTTAGCACACGTGATAATAGATGATTAGATTGTTGCACGGTTGACATGGTACCTCCGTCATATTATAAATTTTCTCCATGAACATGATCGGGTATAAGTATAATTTTGTGTACTCATTAGCAGGGCCGGTCCTGAATTTTTGGGTGCCCGGTGCGAAAGCTCAAAATGTGCCCCTTTTCATTACGAAAACATATGTTAAAAAAAATAATATTTAACGAGGGCTAGAACCCAAGCGAAGTTAGGGGCTAGGCCCTCACGCCCAAATTATATTACTTGAGAAAATATATAAAGGGAGACATAATACTTAAACCCCGACAATTTAGTGCCCCTTAATTTTTGGGCCCTGGGCAGGAGCTACAAGGCGACTGCCCAGGGCCGGCCCTGCTCATTAGTTAGATGAATTGGATATAAATATAATTTGCATTGGTTGGATGGATTGCGTATAGATATTGACATCTTCTTATAATTAAAAGTAAAAATAAATATGAAATGGAGCTCGGTATATTAGGATTAAGTATGAGTGTAATTTTTCATACCTATTAATTCAACAAACTAAATACGGATCTTAATATTTATATTTTATCCGGCCGATTGACATCTCTACTAGTATTAGCCATTAGGCCTTTTCCAGATTACAGTTTCAGCTGAATATGGTATGTATCCGTTTCAAAAATGAAAAATAAGTATCAATTGATTGCTGTAACTGATATCTTGCAAATTGATTATGAGCCTAAAACCTCCTAATTAAGCATCTTGCCAACTGTTATGACATGAAAAAACATCTAACTAAGAATCTAACCAAAGGGGCTCAGCTTCTGCTGCCCAAGAATCTAACCAGCCAGTTAAATGGCCAATCTCCTACAACTTTTGAACACAAAATGTTCCATTCAAAAACTAGAATTAAGAATTTCTAATCCATCAACAATACCCTTCACATTGAATTTGCCTTGCCGCGGAGTTTCTGCTTCTGTGGAGTTGAGATTAATGTCAATAATGTGTATGTTTTCGCAAGAAACACTGGAACTGCACAGCAAACTGACTCCATAATCGGTGTTATATGTGCCGCTGATGTTCTTGAAGTGAATGTTGATGAGCTTTACCAGTGATGGCTAAGTACATAAAAACAACAAAATGAAGTGAAACTTTGTTTAGTATCTAACATTTTATAAAGTCCCCAACGGACGTGGCTTGGTGGCGTAAGGCTTTGGATCTGGTTTTCACGTCCGGGGTTCAAATCCAAGCCTGAGTTGGATTTGGCGGCAGAATTTTCAAGGTTTCGACAAAAAAAAAAGTGTAATCAATCAATTACCTCTTTACTATTGCAGCTGTCTGATGGACAGTACTCTTGATCTATGATTATGGGATTTGAGACATTGATCATGGTAATATCCTCGAAGGTGAAGTTAGAAGCAGTGCTAGCCGGAGCTCCAGGCCATGTCTTTACTCTGACGCCGTTCTGAGTACCATTGATTGTACAGTTTCTTACATAGACACCTACCACATCTTCCTCATCCGAGTACTTGCCAAGGCTCCCAATGCTGCCATTTTGCAAAAGAGCAAAAGTGATTCATGCTTACAAAAAGATTATGGTTGAATTATCATATAAGAGAAGCAGAAATGATACCTGATCCCATGGCCTGGACCGCATTTAACATCAGAAACAGAAATGTTGCTGCTTCCAGGTCCAATGGAGACACAATCATCACCTGCTGCAATATTCGAAGAAGTAATGGTGATATTCGTTGACTTACCAACATGGATACCATCGGTGTTTGGACTTTCCTCGGGAGAATTAATGGTAACATTGTCGACATTTATGTTGTCGCAGTTAAGGAAAACAACATGGAAGCCCTTGCTATTTGATACAGCAATGTTGCTAATCGTACCACGCGACACATTGCTGAATCTCAGTGACTGCATCAATGAATTAACCATACTGATTAATTTTCTAACTCGAGTGATCCAATGCAAGAAATTAGAACTTACTGTGATTAATTTGTTGCATTTCTCTGACTTGTCACAGCTACTTTGTTTCCAGGCTTCTACTTCACCCCGGCCATCTATGTTCGAAAATTCACCATTTCCGCCAGTGACATTGATGCCTTGCAAATCTTGAAAGACAATCCAGTTGGTATCTGGAAAAGCATCTAGTTCTGGTGGAGCCACTAAAGATCCTTTGATCACTATATTTGGGGGCTGGTTCTTATAGCAAGGGCCAGTAAATGAAACCGGACCAAGCAAAAATGTTCCCTCCGGTATGTAAAAAGTTGAGTCTCCATTATGAGTACATGCAGCATCCCATGCTTCTAAGAATGCCTAACAAAAAAATGAAAAAAAAGACTCAGTAACTTGATGGAAATGAACATTCAAGTGTAAGAATTAAGAAACATACGGAGCTGCTCTCAGTTTCCCCATCAGGCACTGCTCCATGGTCAGTGACATAAAAAATGTCTCCTATTAAATGCGGCATCTCTGTCGCAGGAGACTCAGCCGATGTAACAGGAGATGGTTTCGGGGAATCGGCTTCAAGATTCAGATATAGAACAGGTGAAATGTGATTAGGAACTGGAGATGGTTGCCGCGGGGTAGGCGCGACAGAAGATATACAAAGAAATGTTAAAAGAACAACTACACTACTGCTCTTGCTGAGTGCCACCATTGTTTTTTTTTTTTAATCTAACAGAGCTAAATGAAAATTTCAAGGCCTTTGTTTATCCTTGGCAGTTTATAGACTAAAGTATTTAATTGCATTAATCTCTCTATACTTAATTTTCTTAAACTCTACTTAATGTATAGCTACATTTCTGTAGGAGTTTCTAGTTGTAACATCTTTTTTTCAATAAAATATGTCAGTAAATGCATGTTTTAAGCTATAACAGCAAGTCATTTACTGATTTTGTGGTGATAATAAATCCATCTTATATTTGATATCTATTAAGAAAACACTATTTTCTTCAAAAGGGTAAATTGTTGATCAATTTTTTAACCAATAGCTTTTTGAAAAAATCTGTGAAGAGAAGTTTCATTGAGGAAAATGACTCATTATAGAGACCTCAAATGCCATTTATCTTTACTATTGAATCTTGCTTTCACCTAAAGCAAAATTTGATAATGTACAGTTGATAAGAACCCAGAAAGGAAATTTGTAAAATCAGAACATGGTGAAGCCATTCAACCTTATTTCTCCCTCCATAAAATTGATCATAGCAATTAACATCTTTTTTTTTTTTTGGATAAACGGGGTGTCCGGGCCAGCTTACGCGCACCTCGACTAATCCCCGGGATCTGTGCCCCGTGCCCTCAGAAGTTTCCCAACACAGAACAATTAACATCTTTCATAACAAAAGGGATGGCAAAATTCGGATCTGGAAGCATTTTAGTAGCCTGGGTCCGGTTCCGGGCCCGGATCTACCCGGTCCATATCCGGATACCGGTTTATTATTATTATTTTTATTTTTTAAATTGTATTATTTTATATTTATATTTAGATTTTATCAATTTTATTAGTTTTATTTCAATTCTTTTATATTTTTTAATTATATTCTATTATATTTTTATATATATGCATATTATTTTATATTTTAATTTATTATATTTAATTTTTATTATTTTTTTCCAAACCCGTGCGATCCCAAATTCGGATTCGGATTCACCTGGGTCCAAATTTTTAACACTCGAATCCGAATTTTTTAACCCCGTATTCAGATCATCCGAATCCATGTAAATTCGGGTCGAATCCGGATCTCCTTGCCATGCCTCTGTCAATGTCCTGAAAAACCTTGCTTGAAGCTTGATTTGGACTTTTGCCTTCATATGTTTTAATTCCAAGTCCATTCTTAGTGCCCACAACAAGTGTGCAATCATTGAATCCCCGGTCTCATTTTCATACTTTCCAAGGCTACCAACACTCAAAATTTTGCAAATGTAAAGGGAACTTGATCGTTTTCCGAATTCTAATGAATTACCTTATGTCTGTAACATCCCGCCTAAGCCAGGATGCTACCGGCAGGAGACAGGCTAATCCTGACTCCATAAGTCTCTGACTCTGACGAAAAATCGGCATGACCTCTGCTAAAAGTCATGCAACCTGGATCAAAGTCCAACACCTCAGACAACCAACAGGGCCCAAACACAAAACACATCACACACAAAAAAAATGATCTCAGACTAATATAATTGGGCTCCGCGCCCGAAAATACGTATATACAAAAACTTTTACAGTTAACTTATTCAACACAAACTCTTTTACAACTACACTTGTACAACTTGACTCTACTTCCCAAGACCTTGGTGACTGGCTGACTGCAATGCTGCTATCTGGCTGCTCTGTAATTCTGAAATTCAAGGTCGACCGTTTAGGACGCCAACCTGCAAAACTCAAACACTGTAGTATAGTGAGTCATAAGACTCAGTAAGTAACTATGCTCCTACCTTGAGCATCATACACATGCAAGGTTTCAATCCTGTTTCTGAATTAACCTAAACTTTCCATGTGACCACGCAAAATTTACAAAGTCTGCTTCAACCATGCAACTTTTATTTATTTAACTTCCATATCCTTACCTGACCACTCCCATACTTTACACTCTATTTGTTGTTTACACTTTAATCATTTTTGACATAATCACCAAGTTTCTATATTCTCATTTACTGTGTCAATCTCACTACGTTTCTACTGCGTTACTCTGAAATCTTAATACTTACCTGCTTACTCCTCTGCTAGTTCTAGTTCGGACATTTACTATAGTTATCTTCCTTTTTATCACATTGAAATATCATCAAATCGGATTGATAAATTATTCTTTCTTTCAAGCATTCATCACACTCATCATCAATTGTGTATGCATGCATATGTAGTCATATTATTATGCAGTAATATTCATAAACGATTCTTCCTATTTAAACATACTGCTCAAACAAACATTGATCAAATATATATATATATGTATGCTATTGCTTTTATGCATCATGTCAATTATATGCAATTCAAGTGGTTTCTAGAACATAAATATGGTCATTATGCAAAACTTATAAATTATAGTTTACTTTATCATGCCATGCTTTAATAAAATACTTTTTGAAAACATTTTCTGAAGAACTATTTTCTGAAAACCGTTTCCTGAAACTCTTCATAAAACCTGTCTTTCTAAAAAGAGTGTTTTGGAAAACTATTTCTAAAAACTGTTCATCTGAAAACTGTTTCTGAAAACTGAAGTCTCTATCTGAAATCAGTATCTCTGAAAACTGTTTACTGAGAATCTAAAAACTGAAGTTTGAAATCCTTTTTTTTTTCTATAAACAGAATCTCCGCCCGAAGGCGCATCTCCGCCCGAAGGCGCATCTCCGCCCGTAGGCGCATCTCCGCCCGAAGGCGCATCTCCGCCCGTAGGCGCATCTCCGCCCAGGAATGTACCATCTGAGCGTTGAGGATCTAGGAGCGTCCCCCTAGTCCTCCACATGTGCACATGTGTATAAATCCGTCAATTCCAACAAAGTACAATTGGGATGGGTCAAATCCCAAATCCCGAATCCATATGATATCCGTCAATTCCATCAGTGTCTCAAGTTACGTACTGGGGTGAGGTTTTACCTCATGCCCCGAAAACCATAAAACTCATGCTTAAAAATCTCAAAGCTGTAAGAAACTTTTTCTAAAATTTGTTTCTTTCAAGAAAACATTTGAAACTCTTGTTTAAAACACTTTGGATCCCGAAAACCATACTTAATTGCAACTTAAATTATGAAAATCATAATGCATGAATGAGTATACATTTCTTAGGCTTCCACTTATCCTTATTATAAGGTTGCTATGTAACTACATGTATATGTTCATTCATATAATTAAATGATATATGCATTCTAATACTTCTATATTTCCATACTTAATTTTCTTACCTCCTTATAAGCTTATGTCTTCATCAATACAACTTGCACACATTACACATGTTCATTTATATAATACAGAGTCATTTATTATTATTATTATTATTATTATTATTTATTTATTTTTTTTGAAGCTTAAATCTATTATGCATTTTATATAGATAACATCATATACTCTTCCATCAAATTATTACACTTGTCATTATAAAAACATTCTTCTATAGACTTCTGATACCAATCAATGATTTCATAGCATGCACTATATGCATTTACATCCCCCACTCTTATGAAATCTCATAAGCTCAATCCTCAATTTCAAATTCTAACATCAAAATAAACTTCAAGTTACTACGCATACAAAAACCATATTATTAATTGCTAAAGATACATACCTTTATGTATAAATCTCATTAATTACATATATAATCCCTTTACATCCCTAAACTTGTATTGAAACTTACAATATATTAAATCTCATCATTATCCTTTCAGCTTTTATTCTTTTCTCCTCAACCATTTATAATCAGTAGTACAATCAATTAATACTGTTTCAGAATTTTCATCATCACCAACTAATGCCTCATGATAAAAAAAATTACTAGTTTCTATGAGATTTTCTATTGATAGAACATGATAATCAAATCCAAGATCTTCTTCTCTATTAGCTATACTAAGAGAATAAGAAATGAGCTGATTTAGCAGCCAAATCATTTCAGGTGTAATTCTCAATTTTGCAACTAATCCAGCAGGAAGAAGAGATAAGATATATTATACTAATAAAATTGCTGTTAACAAGTATGGAATTCATCCACCAGCCAACCAACAGACTTCATAATACATCAAACATTCAAATAAAAATCTTGCTAACAAAATCTCATATAGTGGATCATTTGATATTTCAACAAAGAGTTTTGGCTGCTGTGCTTTAGCTCTGTAAACAAATTAAATACAACTATACAATCCTTCTACTTGAAAATAATATATATATATATATATATATATTTTTTTTTTTTTTAACCAAATGACATAAATACATTGGAATGAATTATACCAGGCATCGAATTTAGAAATAAAATAAAACAAATTCAAAACCCTCAACCATATAGTCTTTTCACAGTTTCCATTTCTCCGAATTAATGCCAATTTGACATCAAGGTTCTTATTATTGACTAACCAATCTCTTTGTAATATCCGACAAATAACTGATTTATTCTTGATAAAATTGTACCGCTATAGTCAGTCTCCCATCAAACTTTTCCTTATCACGAAATTTATAGTTAAATGTGAGATCACAATGACAGCAATTATAATCTCATCACATCTTATATCTTATAGAAGAAATCATTCAAACAGCACTTGAAACTAAAAATAATATTACGGTAACATTAAAAAAAATTGACACAACATGTCATAAGCAAACAATATAAAACATCACAACCCATGCCTTATGCCAACATTACAAAATAGCACAACCTGGGAAATAATTTATCATATCAATAGCTTAATTTCTTCAATTTCTAAAACTAATAAGTCTCTAAAGCATTCTAATGTACTTACAGTCCGATTATTAAACAATACTCGAAATTAATCAAAACCATAGAAGAATCAAATGTAAATAACTTCAGAAAATCATTGCGTAATTTACTTACACATACATACATTTCCAAAAATTTCATTTTATTTCACCTAACAAACTTGTACCTAAATTTCGTGGTTATCGACAATTCCCCCAAATTTGCAATTACTCTGTCCTATCAATTTCACAGTTAAAATCAGTCTTAAGTTACTCCTATATACTTATCTACTTCATTCTTAGATTAATCTTCAGATTTATTCTTACCACAAGGAAAACCCATAAACAAACAACCCCTCAAGGGAATCATCACATAGAATACTTACATTTTGACTCAAGAAACAAAATCAGTCTTCAAATCCGGACTCCGTTATCTTCTTCTTCTTCTTTCTTCTGTTTCTTATCTCTTTCTCTGACCTTCAGTCGGCCTCCCTACTCTCTTTCTCCCTTTCTATTTCTCACGGCCTCTCTTGATTCTGCTCCTTTCCTTTTTTTTTTTTTTTTTTTTATATATATAGCACGTGTGTATCTAGAAAACTCTAGGTTTATTTTGTCATTTGTATGGTAATTATCAATTCCAACCTTCAAGTTTCCTTATTATTACCTTTTAATTGAATTTCTTGAAAAAGTCCCCTTTTAACAATAAAAATTAATTTCGCGTTCAGACTCGACCTTACGCCCAAAAATAAAAAAATAAATAAATAATTCATGTCAATATTCTACAATAATTCGGGATGTTACAATGTCATATCCAAGGCTACAAGTGACTTTCTTGACACTAACTGCCGATATGGTGGGGCGTTGATGGAGTGTTAATATTGCACCAAATGGGTAAGTTAATGTTCATAAAATCATAATCTCATAACATAAGATTATATTTTAAAACTAGTTTATACTTTAACATTTGTTTCATACCTTATAGACTAACTTATACTCTCTGATAATATCGGATTTTGCCAATGCAATCATCGTTTCCGAATTCTGATGAATTACCTTATGCCATGTCCAAGGCCGCAAATGACTTTCGTAACACTAACTGCCCTTTTGGTGGAGTGTTAACGCTAACGTTTTAATACTTCACCAAACGGGTAAGTTAATGCTCATAAAATTATAATCTCATAACATAAGATTATTTTTTAAAGCTAACTTATATTTTAACGTTTATTTCGTATCTTATAAATTAGTTCATACTCTTTGATAATATTCTCTACCAAACACACCGTAATATTACTGAATCCTTGAATCATGCCAATGCAATCACCCTCTATGCCAATATAACTTTTGGCTATCTTCTTTAGATTGTCACCAAGCTTTGTGCCGAATTGTAGAGCACATTAAGAAGCTCCTAAATGGTTGCTTAGCAACCTATCTTTAGATTTTTTTTTTCCTTTTTAAAAGGTATGAGGTGAGTAAAGTTCAAATTTAATTTTTATCCACTTAACTCCCTTAAAATTTGAATCCAGATAACGAATTAAATAGAATTATTTAAAAATTATTCGGTCACGTCCCTTAGGGCAATCTATTTTTAGTTGGGATTAGACAATATACCTTCTTAAAAATATTTAAATTCAATTTTTATTACCTTATCTTTCTCAAAATTAGAACCCATATAACAAATTAAATATAACTGCTTAAAAATTATTCGGTCACGCCCCTTAGGGCGATCTAAACTAGTGATTTTACTTGGATTAAAATTTACAACACCTTAATCTTAAACATAATCTTAGTTAATTGTATCTAAATTAGTGTAATTTAAAATAGGATGGAACCATTTGTATTCTAATAAATATTATGAACATTCAAATACTCAAAATACCCATCAAATAGGGTAATAATTTTTGCACTTAATTTTTTTTTTTAAAGGAAATTCTAAAATCAAATAAATGGTAACTTGATTACATATGTAGAATTTGCATCTAAGTGTGTTTAATATCATTTTTTATTGGTTTTTTTTTTTAAAAAAAACAAAAATCAAAAGCATTTTTAAATTTTTTGTATTGTTTGGTTGGTGTTTTAGTGCAGCTGGTTTTTTTTTTTTTTTTTTTAAATAAAAAAAAAAACTAAAAAATCTATTTTGTCTCTATTGAGAGAATGGAGAATATCATATTTTAAGCTTTAAGAGCAAATATTGTAGAGCTTTTTAATGAGTTAATTTTTTTACGACACTATTATTTAATTTCACAAAATTGATAAAACTCTCATTAATTATCAAATGACTACAAAAATAATAGATCTACTAGTAGAAACTAAACTTAAAGAAGCTTTATTTTAAAAGTAATACTAAGCAAAACCTAAAATTTATTTATTTCCAAAAAGTATGTATTGCTCTTTTATTATTACATCAATTTTCATGAATAAATTCAGAGTAATTATAGTCTTCCGCACAAGCTCGATTTTATTTTTGAATAGATACGGTCGTAACATAATTTTTACATATTCGAAAATGAAATCGGACATGTGCATCGAAAAGAATATGATTTTTGATATACTATAAGGTGATTCAATTGAGATTTTAATTGATTATGTTGGATTTTTTTTAATAATTCATGGATTCTGCTAAATCCATAGATGGATTAATTCTATAGACTCTGATAGATTTTAATGAATATATTTTGTAGTATTTTAATAAGTCCTTTTAAATATTAAGATAAAAATAAAAATTGGTTAAAAGACCAATAATAAAATAAAAACTACTTCAACACTTATCTTTTACTACTATAATAATAAAAGTTGAAAATCACAAGGAAATGGTAAGAGCAAGTGGTCAAATCAGGATGAAAACAAAAATTGAGAAAAAATTTAATTTAGTTCGAAAGAGAATAGAGAAAATTGTCAAATCTCCTAATAACCTTTTTATTTATAAATACTTATTATTGATTGCGTTTATTTTTTTATAAGCCATATTTTTTTTAAATAAAAATAAAATCCAAATTATTAGTAATATGTGAGAGATTTAAATTGACTTTTTGTACTCTTTAAAATCCTTCAAAATTCAATAGTTAATGAAATCCTTTAAAATCAATAAATTTGTAAATACCATTATATATTAATGAACTTTTTAAAATCCTAATCGAATACCTCAAGCTTTAAAAAAAATAAAAATTAAAATCATAATCCAAAACTCTAATATTTTAAAAAGAGAAATTATCATTTATCCTCTCGAAATTTGTTTGATGTTTGAAAAAAATACTCATTTTTGAGAAAATGATATTTGTGCACCCAAAATTATTAAAATGAACATTTATCATAAAAAATTATGTGTTTTTTTTCCCGAACATCAACTATTTCAGGTGGATAAATGATAGAATTATTGGAAATTCTTCTAATATTCATTAAGGATATATATGTTTTTTGTATGCAATGGGTGCATGAAAGGGGTACAACCATTTGAAGGGCTACCCCAAGGGATGCCCTATAGGCACCCTTCCATGCCTTATAAAAGAGGCATCATATCCAAATATAAGAGATATAATAAAAATCCGAATTTGAGGGTCATTTTTTTTTTGAGAGAGAGTTCCACCATTTTCTTAGTTCAAATACTTGTTAAAGCTCATTGAATAACAAGCAACCAAGTTATCATGGGAGAACATTGGCCAATTCGAATCTGTGAAGCACCTGTGACAGAGACTAATAAGTTCTTAAGGAAATAGAGATCTCAACTTGGATTCGTCATTACATTTTCTAGGTTTTTCTACAGTTTTCATGTTTTAGGGTCTATGATAGGTTGATTGGTATTTTCTAATTTGATTTGTTTGAAGCATATTGTTTTTACGTTTAATGACACTAATTTGACAACAAGAAATATCTTAAATTTTGGATGATAAATAACCATTTCTAATAATTTTAAGTGCACATATGACATTTTCCCAAAATCAAATATTTTTTCGAACATTAAATTTTTTTTTTTTGCAGATATATAAATGATAATCTCCCTTTAATTTTTTTTTTAAAATATTAATTGAATACCCATAAACTTTGAAATTATAAACTCTAGCCCTCCCCATATATATTTTGTATTATATAATACACGTTGCATGATGATGAAGGCCCAAGTTCCCAACACCAACTGAAACTCCCAGAGCCCCAATTCAAACTTTGGCGGGTAGTGCCGCAAAAACCAAATCTCCCAAGCCCCAACACTCGCGATCCGATTGGTGCGTGCACCACACGACAAAAATCCTCGAATAGGCGTTACACTCTATATGATCTAAAACGTTACAAATTTAAACCGAGCCGCCCACCGTTTTATGAATTTCAAATAGCGAGGGAAAAAAAAATAAAAATAAATTAAAGCAGCGTGGTTTCGCTGCGCTTCCTCAAACTCAATGCCAAGTGCCGCCACTCATTTACCGCAACGATGGCCGTTTCTGTCATCGTTTTGGCTCCATTTCCGCCTTCTCGATTCGTTCTTATCTTCTCTTTCGCTGTATATAAACCACGCGCTCTCACTCGCACTCTCTGATTTTAATTTTTCTTCCTTTTTTTTTTTTTTTTTTTTTAAAATTTTGTTTTTGTGTAATTTTTTTTTCAAAGGAGAAATTATGCCGCACGGTGTGTTCGATCACTCGGCGAGTATGCGGGATCGCGTTCAGCACACGCTATCCGTTCATCGGAACGAATTTGTTTCTCTTCTCTCCAGGTCAGTTTCAATTTTATTTATTATTTTTTTTTTTTGTGTGTGTTTATATTTATTTCTGAATTTACAATTTGGATATAATTTTGATTCTGATAAAATGCTAATTAGTATTCGGATGTTATCCAATTTTGAATTTCGGATACAAAAACTAACGAAAGCTTTGGGAATTGAATTTGTTTTTGATTGCAAGTGTGGATCTGAAACAAGTGATACTTCTCTATCTATTTATTTTATTTTCTAATTTTAAGTGATTTGTTTGTTGTGAAAGGTATGTGAGTAAGGGGAAGGGGATACTGCAGCGTCACCACCTGACAGATGAGCTGGCCGATATTGTCAAAGAAGATGAAGGAATGCAGAAGCTCAGCGAGAGTCCTTTCATGAGAGTCCTGCAATCTGCACAGGTGACACTTTATCCCGGATCTGTTTGATACTGTTGTTTTAGAAAACTATGTTAGGAAGTGGATCCATGATGGCGGATCTAAGGTCCGACTATATGTATAGAGAATCAAGACTCTCACATAAATAAGAAATAAAAATAAAAACAAATATTAATTGAGAATCAAAACTCTCACATACTATGTTAGTAAGTGGATCCATGACGACGGATGTTTAATCCGATAAATAGGAAAGGAAATTGACTTTTTTTTTTTCTCTTATTGATTAGATCGATGTTTCAAGGACTAACTGTATACAAGACTCTCAAACAAAAATAAAAATAAAAATAAATTGAGAAATAACACAATATATATTTATAACATAATTAAAAATTATTTATATTTTTATATCAAGAGTTTCACTCTTTTATTTCATTTAGAACATGTAAATTAGTTACTCATGATATGAATAAAAATACACATAATTTTATTAATTAAAGTGTAAGAAATTACAATAAGGATCGGAAAATAAACACAAAAGAGTGGAGACTCTCCATAAATTTTCAAGAGAGAAAAATGAAAAACGTTAAATAACTGAGATGCTAAACATCTTTATTTATAGGAGATGCTCAACACTCTAATATAATTACATGCAACTTCCAAAAGTTACATGTAATTATGTGCACATAAAGGGACCAGCTCTTGTGTATTTATTTTGCATGCAATTATGTTGGAAGGATGCTAAACACCTCCTATAAATAGATGAGCTCAATTATTTAGTTTTTTCTATTTTTCTCTCTTGAGAATTTGTGAAGAGTTTCAACTCTTATGTATTTATTTTCAATAGTTGTTGTAATTTCTTTCGCTTTAATTAATAAATTATGTGTGTTTTTTTATATCATGAGTAGCTAATTTACATTTAGATGAGGAAAAATGGTGAAGTTCTTGGTATAAAAATATAGATAATTTTTACTTATGCTATAAATATAAATTGTATTATTTTCCAATTAACATTTGTTTTTATTTCTTATTTATGTGGGAGTCTTGACTCTCTATAGACAGTTCTTAAATCTGCCATCATGAATACATATTGACTTACACATATAATACTTGAACCTCATAATTTATGTTATTGCTTATTTAATTTATGTAATTTTCTTGTTGTGGGAGATTTGATTCTTTGTAGACAGTCCTTAGATCTATTGTCGTGAATTCATATTGACTGACATAAATAATACTTGAACCTCATAATTTATGTTATTTTCTGTTTATTTAATATTTATATTTCTCATTCATGTGAGAGTCTAGATTCTTTGTAGACAGTCCTTAGGGCCGTCGTGGTGGATCCATATTGACTGACACATAATACTGGAACCTCATAATTTATGTTATTGCTTAATTATTATTTATATCTCTCTAGTTTATATACTTAATTATAAAATAAATTAAATGAGAAATAATAACAATTTATGTGTTATAAAAACGTAAAATTATTTTTATATTTGAAAGACCAAGAGTGGATTCTCTACCCTCGGTATTTTATTTTATTGTTGCTGCATCCAATTTAGTTGCCCATCACTTCATTTAATTTATTCTTTTATTTCATTATTCCTATTATTATTTTATTATACTAAATTTATTCCATGTGGATCGACCCCGGACTTACGAGTTATTTTATTACTTCGGCACTCTTATACGTGTGAGTAAAGAACCATTTTGTGAGTGTGTCAAATTTTTTGTGTCGTTGCCAGTGAATATAATTTAGTAGATATAATAATAATTTAACATCCTTACATTTTATTTTATTTTATTATTATTATTATTATTTTTTTTTGCATCTCATGTTTTTCTTCTTTTTCTTTATTTATTTTTCTTCTTTACATTTGTGTAGATCTCAAAGTGGATCCATATTGACTAACAGATCTAAGGACTGTGTATAGAGAGTCAAGATTCCCATATAAATAAGAAATAAATATAATATAATATAAATATTAATTGAAAAATAATACAATCTATATTCATAAAGTTAATAAAAATTATCTATATTTGTATACCAATAACTTCACTATTTTGTCCCCAGTAGATATAAATTAGCTACTCATGATATAAATAAAAATACACATAATTTTATTAATTAAAGTGAAAGAAATTATAACAAAGATTGGAAAATAAACACACAAGAGCTGAGACTTTCCACAAATTCTTAATAGAGAAAAACAAAGAAAGCTAAATAACTGAGGTGTTGAGCACCTCTATTTATAGGAAGTGCTCAGCACCGTCCAACATAATTGCATGCAACTTGTCTCGGTGAATTGTCATTTTGTGAATTATTTATTTATTTATTTTTTGTTTTGTTTTGTTTTGTTTTTTAATGAATATTATCTTGTATAGTCAGTTCTACGAAAAGCTCATCCAACAGGGAATTAAACATGATCAAATTTTTTTATATTCTATTTGAACTCAATTTTCATGCTTATTTGGGTTTCTGGCCCTTCGAAATCCATATTTCATATCAATTTTGTTGTTGAACATTCAAAACAATATTTTACCTATTCAAGAAATAAAAACCACAATAAAAATATATAAAACATAAATTTAATTATTATTTCACAAATTTACTAAGTTAAGAGTACGTGTAAAATGATTAATTTATCTTTTATTAAATATATATTTTTTAATGTTTATTAGGAAGCTAGAGTAATTTTATTTAATATTTCTTTGATGAAAAACTTATAATATATGTATTATTTTTTAAAAAATTAAAAAAGATGGTCCAATGCATAATGCTTTCGCTTCCCACACCGTGGGCAATGTGGAGGACATCCTTACTATTTCTTTTGTTTTTCATTAATTGAACATGCGAACTACATGTCATTATGGAGTAACCAACTAATCAGATCTTAAATAATTAATTATTTAAAAATCATATTTATCAAACACAATAACGACAGCTATGGTTTAAAAGCCACGATACCAAACATAGACTTAGTGTGCTTCTTTATTGCAACACTCTAGTATCTCTTGTTGGCAAAACAAATGAAATCAATAGAGGATATTATTAAATAATAACAGAACTGATACAACAATACAGCAAATGCGAAATTGAAACACAAATTGCAATAGTAACAATGAAATTGTGGAATTGAAATACAACAGCACACAAATATAAACAATGAAACTATTAACATCAATATATATGTATGAACAAAAAACTAAAGCTTAAGAAACTGTTGAGGCCCGTGCAACACAGTTTTTCCCTTTATCATTAGTGCTTAGGATTTAACGGTAATTGTTCCCAGGATACAACGAGAACGAATAATCTTATAGCACACACGAATTATTATTGCAAACTCACATTGGAACAAACTTGATCAAGAAACAAAAATTGACGGCAAGGAAAATCTTTGCGCTGTGTGTGTGGTCTCTTTTCTTCATTTTTGAAAAAATATATGAGAGCTTTATGTATTCTCTTCTTTTTATTAAACTAAAAAAGACCATATGAATTTCATTCATTAAGGAGTTGCTACAAGAATTGAATTATATCCGTTTGAATTCTACAATTGTTCAACAACAAAAAATTAAAATGGAAATAAAAAACATGGCTAAGGTGGACTGGTTCAAATTGGGCTACCATTTGTGTATGTAGGACATGCGAGTGCACGCGAATTGAACCAACTTGGGTGGGGATTTGCACTCCTTGTGTGAGCACGAGTAGAGAGAGCCTCTATGCTAACATATATTAAATCTTGCCTAACTACAATCGAGTTGTTATATATAAACCCCTCTTGAAAATTTGATTTTACTCCTAAATTCTGACCCTATGCGAAATTAAGCACAATAAATTAAGATAAGTCCTAATTATTGATACTATGGATTAATAAAATTACCAACCACCCTTAAGTCTAATAATCATGAATCAATTCAAAAATAGCAATGCAGAAATAAGATCAACACAAAAAATCTTGTTGACGAAGTGGAAAACTCGTGCGAGTAAAAAATCACTCTAGGTATCTATGCTACCAGCCAAAATCCACTATAACGAGAAATACTTGCAGTGATGGTAAAAGACCTATGGCAGCAACTTCGCCGACTCTAATATCTATGGACTATAATAACCCGAAGAACTCCTCGAGCCCGCACCAAGTGGCCTTCTTTAAAACCTCTGAAGTCTCTGAGCGGATCAACTCTGTAGGCATGCAATGCCGGAACTCCGACTACCAATTTTCCTTCTTGAGAACTCTGAAGGTTTAGGAAATTGGATTAGGTTGTGTTTGTGTCGATGATCAATCAAAGAAGAATCTCACCAAAAATAGAGAAGACGGGTAAACAACAAATTTTCCAAGGTGAAAATCAAGAAAGTTGGAAAACTAAGAAGATTTGAGGCTCAGAGTAATGTGTTTTTAACACTTGTGAAAGTGGCTCTAAGTTTGTTTATATAGGTAGGGCAAAGGTAAGGGTTTCCTAGTGCAAATCTGACTTAAAAACGAGTCCAAAATAATCCACTTACGCACAGACGTTCAAACGCAAAGTTTCTGCCTTTGGGCGTTCGAACGCAAAGACGAACGCAACTCGAAAGCACGTCGCAGACTGGTTTTGAGATGTAGCTTAAAACGCTTGTAATTTTTTCGTCTCTTGGCCAAATCATGCGTTCTTTATATATATGCGATCGTCTTCAAGTCTATTTTCCAATTACACTAACCTCATGTCAATTGGGGCTCTAAATATTTTGGAATGTCCAAAAGAGTGAAGGTCGCTCTGATATCTCCATCTGATGTTGTCCCAATATTTGTCCAAACTTGTCCAATTGCTCTAAAATTTTTAACCCTCGTTACAATTTAATTGAAATTTTTTTGTTAAGGAAGTTGCCAACAAACATGAAACTAACAATCTCCCAATTTGGCATTTTGTGACAAAACTACTACCTAATATAAAGACTACAGTAAAAGACCCAAAAAGAAAATAGTATACTGCCAACTATCAAAACAATGACTTATTATAATATGACTCGATATAATACCTAACCAATTAGTCTTTAAATCGATGCTACCTCAACCACTAATCTATTCACGTAAAACATCCAAAAACAACAATATACCGTGAAAAGCATAGGGAATATAAAGAGCAGATAAAAACGAAATAGAAATCTGATGCATGCAAAGGTAGATATCGTACTACTAACTTAATCCAACTAGATATCCTACTACTAACTTAATCCAACTCCCCCAAAAAAGAAGATACCAATAAAAAAATGGATGTCCATACTACTCATCATTTTGGTCATGAAATGACAATGGGTAAAGATACTATGTTAAACATCACATGCACGAGAAAATGCAAACTTAATTTACTCCTTCTCACTAACATTCTTAATCAGTTAGCAAAACAACATACGGAAATTAAAAACTCAGAAATATGCAACAAAGGAAAATGATATGTAATGACATGAAGCACACACAAGCATACAATGAGTTAAAGAAAAATAAATAAAAAATGACTGAAACAACACTTTAAGCAAGGATAATATTACCCAATCAGTATTTACCTGTTTATGACATGAAATAATATGCATCACTTTAGGTCTTGCTAAATATTACCCGTATGCATATGACATAAATACCAAAGCATAGCAAACCCTTGCGTGGAGAATAAGTGCACAACAAATCAAGACTAAAAACCTTATTTTATGAGCGAGATACAACTAAAGAAATTTCATCTCTTGACACACTAAGTCCACAAAATAAGTGTTCAAACCTAGCACCACTAGGATGTGAAAATAAACAACATTGGTTGCATGCTATAATATTCTCCCCCTGAATATGAGCTCTTAAATTAACTATTTCGAGTGAAGAATTTTTCCCTTACCTTTTGAATTTTGGCCCATTGACTTTTTTGCAATTGAGACTCATTTAAACTGTTTTTTTTTTGTTTTAGGTCATCTAGTCACAGGTCACACTATTAGGTGATCTAGGTATGACCGAGATTTGACTACCAGTTCAAAAACTCATACATACGACCAAGCCTCGACAACAATAAAAATGTGTATGCGAAATGCAAGCGCAAGATATACTAAGGTTTTCCATCTCACACACTCATGCACATAGAGCATCAAGACAAGTAAAAGCATATTATACATGCATAACCATTTATCCTACATACCAGGATCACATGCAATAAATTTTCCATGCTCTAATAAGCCAAAAAATATTTTTAGTCATTTTTTTTTTAATTTTTATCACAAAAACAATAAAAGAAAACATGATTTGTCATTATCTAATGATACAAGGAGTTGTATTCTCGAATGCTGATCATATTATCGTCCATTCTGAATCGGCTATGAAATTTATGTTCGGGTTTTCATTTTATATATTAATAGAAATATAACAAAGATAAACCAAACACACACCCATATGCAGTGAAAATAAAAACATGCAGTCGTGCAAAAACATAAAACACACACGCGTATATACATGAAATGGGAAAAATAAATGTAATAACTAAAAAGAGGTACACCGAAGTGCACTCTCATCATGCCTGCTAGGGTCAAGGCATTCAGAAGTTGATGGGAAATCATCTCGCTTCCTCACCCAAACTTTCTTAGGAGTCTCCTTTACTCGAGAACTCCTAGTTAGTAGTGCAAGTTTCTCACTAATAAGTTGAGTCTGTTCAGCTAGTGCAGAAACTTGGCTGATTAGATTTGAAGAATCAAATTTAGGTGAAACACTCTTAGGCCTTTTCTTTTGTTTGTGCAACATGAAGCACTTAGTCTCATGTGTCCTTCCTTGCCATAGTGATGGCATACCGGCACAAATCTCGGACGAGAGCGAGGTTTACCCACTACACCTCTAGATTGAGGTTGGGACATATGATGAGGAACAACATGGGGAATCACATGACTACAATCAACAGGTTTCTTACCTAAGTCACGTTTAGGAAGGATCGGTATAGCTCTAGACGATGACGCCTTATCATAATTAGACTCAACACTAATCCCTAACATGCGGTTTAGTTTCTTAGTCCCATTAAAAAATACAAACAATTGGGTTCTAGCATATTCAAGATCCGCTTCTAAAAAATTGCCTCTATCAACTAGTCATTTATGCCTCTCCTCAAGGTCATCAATCATCAAAAGTCTTTGCTCAAACTTAGCGTGAGTTTCATTCCTGTCTAGCTCCACTTCTTTCAGCCTCTTATTGACCTCAATATTCGTATTCTTGATAGTTAGACTCTCATTAAATAGTTTAATGTAGGCTATCTGAAGACTATTCTCATCTATAAAGTCATCATGAGAGAATTTTGATCCACCATATTTATCACTAAAGTTATCATCTCTCTCACCTACCACACTAGCAGTAAAAGCAATGAAATTGCTTTTCTCCTTAGGGTACTCATCAAAAGTATAGACACCTTCTGAATCACTAAGTGAGGCTGCCATGACTTTCTTGCATTTATACTTTAGGTATGTGAGATATTCAGACCTAATATGTCCATACCCTTCACATTCATGGCATTGGATAGCACGGGGTTTGCTACCCTTATCCTCTTTAGATTCCCTCCTACTACGCCTAATCTCTCTAGGCTTGTCCTCCCTATCCCTATCAGTGCTACATCCACTATTCTTCATCTTAAGAAATTTCTTAAACCTTTTTGCAAACATGACCAAATCTGTGTCCATGAGAATATTATCATTATCATCACTTGACTGATCATGTGCAACTTATTTTGTGATCTTCATCGTTATGGTTTAGGGCTTTCTATATTCAGGAAGTTTTTTCTCATATACTTGCAGTTTTCCTACGAGGTCCTCTAGTTTAAGGTGATCTAAGTCATTACTTTCCTCGATGGCTGTGATCTTTGGTAAAAATTGGTCAGACAAGGATCTAATGATTTTCTAACTATCCTATTTGTAGGAATAGTCTCGCATAGGTTAAAACTAGAGTTAGCTATATCGTTTATCTCAGCTTAGAATTCATCAAAGGTCTCATCATCATTCACGTGGCGACCTCAAACCTATTGGCAAGCTCTTGGAGTCTATTGTTCTTAACAGATAATGTGACCCCATGCATAGTCTGAAGGATGTCCCAAGCATCTTTGGCTATATCACACAAAGAAATTCTCCTAAATTCAGCGGAGCTAACAGCAGCATGAATGACATTAATGGCCTTGTTGTTCCTATTGCAAGCATCAAACTCTTCCTTAGTCCAATTAAGTTTATCTTTAGGGGAAGAGACCTTATCAACCATAACCATGAGAGGTTTCCACCCCATACTCTACTGACATCTGGACTTTCTCATCTAAGGATTTAAGGAATGTTCTCATGTGAACCTTTCAATGCAAGTACCAGTCTCGTCAAAGAATGAGGGATAATTTAAGGGCTGACATCTCTCCATAGTTAAATGGGTCAAGGATCGCGGTCAGGCTCTGATACCAATTGAAATTTCGATTTTAATCCTAAGTTCTGACCCTATGCGGAGTTAAGCATAATAAATTAAGACAAGTCCTAATTATTGTTATTATGGATTAATAAAATTATCAACCACTTTTAAGTCTAACAATTATGAATCAATGCAAAAATAACAATGCAGAAAATAAGATTAACACAACAATTTTTTTCACAAAGTGAAAAACTCGTACGAGTAAAAAATCACTCCGGGTATCTAGCCTACCAGCCAAAGTCCACTATAACTAGAAATACTTACAGTGATGGTAAAAGACCTATAGTAGCAACTCGGCCGACTCTAATACCTTTAGACTGTAATAACCCGAAGAACTCATCGAGTCCGCACCAAACGGCCTTCTTCAGAACCTCTAAAGTCTCTAAGCGGATACTCAACGCTGGAACTCTGACTACCAATCTTCCTCCTTGAGAACTCTGAAAGTTTAGGAAATTAGGTTAGATTGTGTTTGTGTCGATGGTCAATCAAAGAAAAAACTCACCAAAAACAGAGAAAACAAGTAAAAAAATAAAGTCTTCAAGGTGAAGATCAAGAAGGTTGAAAAATTAAGAAGATTTGAGGCTCAGAGTAATGTGTTTCCAACACTTGTGAAAGCGGCTTTAAGTTTGTTTATATAGGTAAGGCAAAGGTAAGGGTTTTCTAGTGCAAATCTGACTTAAGAACGTGTCCAAAATAAACCACTTATACATGGGTGTTCGAACGCACCTCAAAGCAAGCAAAGTTTATGTCTCCAGGCATTCGGACGCAACTCGAACGCACGTCGAGGATTGGTTTTGAGGTGCAATGTAAAATGCTTGTAATATTTTTGTCCCTTGGCCAAATCATGCGTTCTTTATATGTATGAGGTCGTCTCCGAATCTACTTTCCAATGACACCGACCTCATGTCAATTGGAGTTCTAAATCTTATGGAATGTCCAAAAGAGTGAACGTCACTATGATATCTTAATCGGATGTTTTCCAAATACTTGTCCAATTGCTCCGAGATCTTCAACCGTCATTACAACTCAATTGAAATTGATTTGTTACGGAAGTTGTCAACACGGAATTAACACCTCTAACCTTTCCTATATGGGATTTGTCAATTTCCTCTAAATTTTCCATCTCAATGTGTGTACGAGAGATAATTTCTTATTCATCTGAGTATCATTTTAAACATATAAATATATGATTTTGAAGTGCTCACGGAGGAGAGTTCGAACCACTCAAGACTTATTAGTTTCACAAAGTGGGTCCCACTCAAATTTATGCTTTATAACATATAACATGCTATTTTCCAACATCTCTAACATTACATTAAATTCAGTTTCTTTATTGCAACCCTCATGGAGGAGACTGTTTTCGTAATTCGTAAAATAAACTGCTATCTTGTTAGTTAGCACTTGATAAACTCTCTTAAGAAGCATCTAACAAGTAACAAATGTCTCTCAAGAAAGTATTTTGAATGTTTTTCTTAATTTGAAAAAAAAAGGTGTTGTCTACAGAGACAAGTATGTCTCCAAAAAGCATTTTGAGCGCACAACATTTATGAAAATCTGTTTTTCACTTTTCAACTCAACTCTGTGATTACATGCAAAGGAGCTAATTTTGTGTGGCAGTGCGACTGATGCTAACTGTTAATTATAGGTTCCTCTTAATGCTTATGTTGTTTAGCTAGCAAGTCTATCTGAACTTTTTCTGTATTCAAAACCACTGCTTTTATTTTCCTTTCTCTGTTCTTCTAATGACATTGCAAATTTATGCTTGTAGGAAGCCATTATTTTGCCTCCGTTTGTGGCTTTAGCAGTACGTCCAAGACCTGGCGTTTGGGAATATGTCCGTGTTAATGTCTATGAACTCAGCGTGGATCATTTGAGTGTGGCGGAATATCTTAAATTTAAAGAAGAACTTGTGGATGGAGAGTAAGGAAAGTTTCTCTTTAATGAATCTTAGTTGCTGTTATGATATCTATGAGGACCCTCTTGGTAATAAAACTGAAAGTGAGATTCAGTTTTTGCAAAATGTCATCTGACAGGTTTTAATTTTTGAGAAAGCATTATTGTTCAAATTCATGTTTGAAAATGGACGGACATGCAGTTATGAAAACACAAACAACTTTAGTTTTGATGTATGAGGATTGTTTTCCTTTAATAAACAACTTTTTTTATGAACCTCGATAAACAACTTTGAAATGCTTTGTTGGTGTAATTCTCATTTCTGACAACTCATGAACCATTTTATGATCATCTTTCCTTCAGATTCCATTGACTAACTTCTATTTTACTTGTTTTGTTGCGTTTATCAGAAAATATAGTTAAAATTTGGACTTTTTTGGTACTAGGTCCAATGACAGCTATGTGCTTGAACTTGATCTTGAGCCCTTTAATGCAACATTTCCTCGACCAACGAGGTCATCATCCATTGGCAATGGAGTTCAATTCCTCAATCGCCACTTATCTTCAGTTATGTTCCGCAACAAAGAAAGCTTGGAGCCTTTGCTTAATTTTCTCCGTGCGCACAAACATGATGGACGTGTAAGTGTACTTAAATGTTGGCTTTTACTGAATAAGTGCACTATTTTGTGTTTATGATGGACATGAGACTATGCTGCCTATGCTAATAAATTTATAGAAAGTATGTAGTTGTTTTCTCCTTGGGTTGTGTTTAAATTTCAGTGCGTAGATTTTAATACGTTTCAAGTTTCAAGACATATGATATATCAAAATTCTAAAATTTTCCATTATAGGTGATGATGCTGAATGATAGAGTACAAAGCATATCCAAACTTCAGTCTGCTTTGGCAAGGGCAGAGGAATACCTTTCTAAGCTCCCTCCGGATACACCATATTCTGAGTTTGAATTTGAGTAAGCACTTTCTTTCCTGAGTAAGTCATTTTTAATTTTCCTTTTTATAAATATTTGTGATATCTCAAGGTCTATTTCCTTAAAGTTTGATTTTCTCTAATATCATATGTATAGTTTGCAAGGAATGGGATTTGAGAGAGGTTGGGGTGACACAGCTCAACGGGTATCGGAGATGGTGCATCTTCTTTTGGATATCCTTCAGGCTCCTGATCCCTCTACCTTGGAGAAATTTCTTGGGAGGATCCCTATGGTGTTCAATGTTGTAATTGTGTCTCCACATGGTTACTTTGGCCAAGCAAATGTCTTGGGTCTGCCAGACACTGGTGGACAGGTCATTTCCTTATGTATTCTTTGACTTATCAGTAATCTTTCCCATCTAATTAAGCATTCATATGTCTTGTGCATCACTTCCATCATTTTGTGTCTCCTTACAATAATCATTTTGGTCTAGTCTAACTTAAGAATTTTCCGTCGCATGTATGGTACTGGCTTACTAATTTCAGTGAATAACAGATTCTATTGTCTCATACAATACACAGATTGTTTATATACTTGATCAAGTGCGTGCTTTGGAGAATGAGATGCTTCTTAGGAGACAAAAACAAGGGCTGGATGTCATCCCAAAAATTCTTATAGTAGGTGTTCATAAATTTTCACTTCTAAGATTACATGTTTGTATTTTTCCAATTTTCCCACTGAAATTGATACACATTGCCATATTAATGTTAATACTAATTTTCACTCTGACAACTGATTGTTAAAGGTAACCCGACTGATTCCTGACGCAAAAGGGACGACTTGCAACCAAAGACTAGAAAGAATAAGTGGAACAGAGCACACCCATATTCTGCGAGTGCCATTTAGAACTGAGAATGGTATTCTTCGCAAGTGGATTTCGAGGTTTGATGTGTGGCCATATTTGGAAACTTTTGCTGAGGTAAGCACTAGTATGGTCAGAGTGCACACATAATCTGCAGAAGTTTTAAGTATTGAGCATAAAATGATTATTTCTTGTATGTGATATTAAAAAGGATGTTGCGTACCTGGAATGTATTTATAGGGTCTACTTATTAACAAGATAGCTTATATCCTCTATGGTGGACATTGACAAGATATAGGAGTGTAAAATTTCAAAATTTTATGACACACTGATCATTTCCATTTCTCAAATAAAGAAACGAAGAGCCAAACTGTATTAGGATAGACAAGTGATCCACTTTCCTCATGCTTTGTCTCGTTATACGGTTGAATAATACGTCAATTTTTTTAATGGCCATTGCTAGGATGCATCAAATGAAATTGCTGCTGAGTTACAGGGTGTTCCTGATCTGATCATAGGCAACTACAGTGATGGAAATCTCGTTGCAACCCTGTTATCTTATAAGCTAGGAATCACACAGGTTTGAGTGACTTTTGGGTCGATTATTTTAGAGAGAATACAAATATAGTTATCTGTAGATGCTATGTCTATTTGTTTTTGTTTAATCTTTCTTCATGCTTCATACATGTAGTGTAACATCGCACATGCATTGGAGAAAACGAAGTATCCTGATTCTGACATATATTGGAGAAAATTTGAGGAGAAATACCATTTTTCAAGTCAATTTACGGCTGATCTTACTGCAATGAACAATGCAGACTTTATAATTACCAGTACATACCAAGAGATTGCAGGGAGGTAGGTTCTCTCTTCAGTATAAGTGTTGAAATGAGTTCAAATATTTGAGCTTTGGATGGGTTCTCAATTTGTTAGCACACTAGATGTGCATCTACTTCTATTGCCTTCATGATATTATTTCACGTGTAAGATACCCATATCATTTATTTCACATTAATACAGTAGAAAACAACATTTTTCTCCTTTGTTCTTCTGATGCGTCCTTTGCTCATCACTTGCAATCCCTTTTGCTTCTCAAGTTGCTCACCATTTCTATTCTCTGTCTCAGCAAGAATAATGTTGGACAGTATGAGAGCCACACAGCTTTCACTCTTCCCGGACTGTATCGAGTTGTTCATGGCATTGATGTTTTTGATCCGAAGTTCAATATCGTTTCTCCAGGCGCTGATATGTGCATATATTTTCCTTACTCTGATAAGGAAAAAAGGCTTACCGCTCTACATGGTCAAATTGAAGATCTCTTGTATGATCCTGAGCAGAATGAGGAGCATGTGTAAGTATTTTCCTATATAAGTAAAAATTTTGTGAGATTCACTGGGCCCTCGTAAACATAATCACCTACACACTCAAACAAGAACGTAGAAATATGCTTAGTTGCTATCTTTGGCATAAATCTTTCTTGTTTTATTTCTTAACTTTGTCATAGTTAAGTATATGTTATTGATCTGCTACTTTTATATGCAGTGGTATGCTGAATGATCGATCAAAGCCTATAATTTTTTCCATGGCAAGACTTGATAGGGTGAAAAACTTGACGGGGCTTGTTAAGTGCTATGGTAAGAGCAGCAAGCTAAGGGAACTTGTAAATCTTGTCGTGGTTGGTGGTTACATGGATGTCAAGAATTCCAGGGACAGAGAAGAAATGGAGGAGATTGAAAAGATGCATGGTCTCATTAAGCAATACAATTTGCACGGCCAGTTCCGCTGGATATCAGCTCAAATGAACCGTGCCCGTAATGGTGAGCTCTATCGCTACATTGCAGATACAAAAGGTGTTTTTGTGCAGGTATGTGGTATATATGTGCAGTCAAACCCTTTGTTTTATCCATAAAAACTCAATGTCCGAATTTTTTTTCCTTTTGCTTGTTGCAGCCGGCTTTCTATGAAGCTTTTGGCCTCACAGTCGTTGAAGCCATGACCTGTGGGCTTCCAACATTTGCCACTTGTCACGGTGGCCCTGCCGAGATAATTGAACATGGTGTTTCAGGATTCCATATCGATCCCTATCACCCTGATCAGATGGCTGAACTTATGATTGACTTCTTTGAAAAATGCAACAATGATACTAGTCACTGGAACAAGATCTCCGATGAAGGGCTGAAAAGGATTTATGAAAGGTCCGGTTTTGGTTAATGAACGTCCATAACTAAAAGTTGATCCCCAGTTGATTTTAAGTTATAACCAATTCAAGATCAATTCTGCAGGTACACATGGAAGATATATTCCGAGAGGCTCCTAACATTAGCTGGGGTTTATGGCTTCTGGAAGTATGTATCTAAGCTTGAGCGAAGAGAGACACGTCGCTATCTGGAGATGTTTTACATTCTCAAGTTCCGCGATCTGGTTAGTAACCTTATATCCATCACTCATCTGCAATATTTCAAAACCGTGAACTTTCTTGTGCTTCAAGTAACCAAGTGCTGCAACTATTTTCTATCTGCAGTAGTTATAGAGTTCATTAGATCTGTTAATTTGTTTGATGTTTGAAGTTCGAAACCTTACGATTTCCATCATAATTACTATTCAGGCGAAGTTGATCCCGTTAGCCGCGGATGAGCAGCACTGAGCTTCAGAAGCTGAAGAAGCTTTATATGGTAGCTTCTCTTCATATGTTTATGTGAAGTTGTTTGTGTTGTTTTGATTTCTGCATTTTGTGTAAAATAAATTTGGTAACTCCTTGTTGATGAGTATCAAGCTAAAAGCAACAAACAATGAATAAGCAGCAAGCCAGCAACCTAGAGAGGAGTTGCTATTCTGTTGTGTTCAAAGTGTCAATCTATATAATTATGTTTCCATAATAATGATTGTATTATTGGCATTTCTAATTATATATAAAAAAAATTGAGAAAAAAAATATATTTTACTCAAGAAAATTAAAAATAACTTTTCGACATTAAAACATTGTTGGTAGGGGTGACAAACAAATTAATGAATTGAATTTGTATTGAATCCTAAACGAATGGAATCAAAATGTGATGGATTCGTATTACAAATATTCATTTAATCATGATATATTTAATAACATAATTTGTTTACATTAATTCTTTGTAAATATATACATTTGAAATATGTAATTAATATATTTACTAAAAATATTTCACCAAATATTGACAATATTATTATTATTTTTTATGATAATTAGTCATAATTTCTTGAATTTTAATTGAGAAATAACAATATCTAGTAAAAGAAAATAATAAAGCGAATCATAAATGAGTCAATGAGCTTAAATTCGTAATCGATTTGTTTAATAAACAAATCGTGACCTATTTATTAAACGAATCAATTTTTTCAAATCTGTATTCGTTTTAAAGCGAATCGAATGTGTGTGAATGATTTATGTTTAGGTTAAGTGTATATACTTGTAAATAATTCTACCTTAAAAATAATATGAATATAGTCAATATTTTCATATCAATAATATAAAGATTATCGACTTTTTTTTTTTTTTTTTTAACAAGTCCAATCCTTTGAATATAAACTATATTTTAAGGCGGATTAAATTCTTTGAACACGAAATTCACCAAATCACGTGTTGTTGCGGTTCCTAAATTATTAATTTATTAATTAGTTAAGATTTTTTAAATAATATTGTTCCTTATCTTAAAACTATATTACTTCAAACATGATTCTCAAGAAATTCTTTGATCTTCCGGAAACATGTGCTTATTCATCTGTCTTTTGATCGCGATTTTATTACCGCACGTTAGCATACGTATCGCTCAAATAATATAGTGACTAATAGTTGGATATCATACCCATATTAAAGGTAGCAAAACAAATTAACGAATCAAATTTATATCGAATCCTAAACGAATCGAATCAAAATGTGATGAATTCGTTTATTAAACGAATATGAATATTCATTTAGTCATTATATTATTCAATAACATAATTTACTATAATTTATTGACATTAATTCTTCATAAATATATACATATGAAATATGTAATTAATATATTTACTAAAAATAGCTTACTAAATATCGATAATATTATTTTTTTCTATGATAGTTAGCCACAATTTCTCGCATCTTAGTTGAAAAATAACAATAACTAATAAAAGAAAATAATAAAATAAAATAATAAAATGAATCTTAAACAAATAAACGAATCAATGAGCTTAAATTCGTATTCGATTCATTTAATAAACGAATCGAATCGAATTGACTCATTTATTAAACGAATCGATTTTTCAAACTCGTATTCGCTTTAAAGCGAATCGAACGAATAAACGAATCATAACCAAAATTGACACCCTAACCCACATAAACTTATTATTTCTCATATTAATACTAAAACTAAACCTACTTAACCAAAATTAAATAAATAATTATAGAGATATTTAACTAATTTAATTATACGAGGAGGGAATAACCCGGAAACACCATATTATGGAGAGGGGATTTGACATAAACCCCGGGTTATTTCCTGATATTGACAGGATTATCGCAGATCGGCACTGGCGAAAGCTTTGTCAGCAGCCTCACCCAGCCTATGCAGCTATTGTACGAGAGTTTTACGCAAATGCTTATGAGCATCATGCGTATGTAGCAATGGTGAGAGGTCAACAGATATCATTTGATTCCTCAACTATTAACAGATTTTATGACATACCTGATTTGGAGGAATATGGGTATTCTGCGGTGATGGAGAGTATTGATATCACTCATCTCAGTGAGACTTTATGTGTTCCAAATGCTGCTTGGGTCATGAATAGCAGTGGAGAATATATGAAGATGAGTTCGAAATTGCTGAAGCCTGAGACAAAAGTGTGGTTCCACTTCGTGACTAGAACTTTGCTATCGGGATCTCACATCACATGTGTCACGAAGGAACGTATGATATTGTTATACTGCATTCTGAAGGGTTATACGATTAATGTTGGTCAGCTGATTTCGACCAACATCGTTTGGGCTGCAAGATCGACACAGGCTGGTCTGTTTTATTGTTATTTAATTTCATCACTCTGCACACAGGCCATGGTTCCTGTAGAACCAAGAGAGGAATTGACGCAACCCATGACAACAATAACTACCAGAATTATCCAACAATTCCATACAGATAGACAAGCTTCTGCAGGATCATCAGCTTCCACACCAGCTTCTGCATCAGCACCACAACAATCGCCTCAACAACCACACATATCATCTCGACCTCGCTCATTAACTCAAAGGGTCACTAGATTGGAATCTCAGCAGGGATACATGGTTTAGCTGCTCGAACAAATAGCACGACAAGTGGGGATACAAGATGACCAGTTTCCATCACATCCAAATATTGACAGTGACGAGGAGGAGGCTGATGATTAAACTCAGGTACTATTGTTCCGTTCTATTTATTTATGTTTTGTAACGCATTAGGGACAATGCTTGATTTAGGTTTGAGGGTGTGGGTCTGCTTTTAAATTTTTTCAAAATTCCGTTAAAATTTTTCTTTTCTGCATGGCGTGTGAATTTCAGTATTTTTATTTTGTTCGTATTATGTGTGTTTTAAAATCGAAAAAATCAAAAAAAAATCCGACGATTTGATTGTTTGTTTAGCTAAAAAGTTTTAGGAAAAGATAAATGCTAATTACACTTTTATCCCTAATTTGAATTTCATATTTAGGTCAGACTCGTGATTTCTCTTGTGCTTTCCTTGGGATTTTTTTCCATGATTTCATAGGAAGCATCTAGTTTTGTAATATTAAAATTATGTATTTTTATTTTTAGTTTTTATTACTGCATTTTATTTATTTACTTTATGTTTTGTAGTTAAATTCCGATGGGGTAAAAGGTGAAACCTTAATATAATTATCTAGGTAAATCTCACTTAACTATAAGTTATAAATTATAATTTAACCGGATTAATTAATGACAGACTTTATTACCGCCTATATGGTCGGTCTAAATATAAATTACTTTACCGCATATATCGCTGTAGACCCGGCCGGCGGTTCGGTTCCGGTTCGGAACCGAACCGAACCGGCCGGTTTCCGGTTCCACACTTAAGTGGAACCGGAACCTAAAACCGAATCGGAACCGAACGGTTCGGTTTAGTTTAGTTTTTTTTAATTAATTAAAATAAAAAAAATGAGATGAATCAAAGCTTAAATAAAAAAAATTTATTAATTAAAAAAATGAGATTAAATTTATAAATAAAAAAAATTTATTACATTGAAGAGCTTGAGCTTAAATTTTTAAAAATTTAAGTTGCCTACGTATCCTCCAAGGGTGAGAGGAATCAAAACTCACGTAGTTCCATTACAAGTTTAAGACATATCCCTTTTGTAAATTATAATTTTGCAATTATCAATCATCATTATCAGTTGATCCTTCGGCTCCGGTTCCGCTTGCACTTGTTGCAGAAGCATTATCGAACAAATCTTCAAAATCATCGGGGGCATCTTCTTGTTGTCTCAGATCAGCTCGAGTCCAATCATCCACACAAGCTGTTGCTTCTAGAGTGCTTGGATGTAATGTAGATCGTCTAGCTTCCAATATATTACCTCCCAAACTGAAGGCTTGCTCAACCGCAACGGTGGAAATAGGTGCTGCCAAGATCTCTTTAGCAATAATAGATAAAACATGATATATATTTTGATGCCGGTTCCACCATTCAAGGATTTTAAAATTTTACTGCATAAATTTTCATTAGAAAACTCAAAATTTGTAGATAAATAATTATCTAATTCAGGATTATTAGTTGTCGTATCCCTAGATTTTTTATTTCGTTGCAATAACCAACGATCCTCTGCGCTAAGTCTTGTTTGAATTACCGGTTCTCTACTACTAGATTGACCTAATGTTCCTAAGTTATATCTTACAAAATAATCATTAAATAAAATAATTAAATCACTTCTTAATTTCGTCATTATGCTCGTGATATCAATGCCATCTAATATTCCTAAATAACCATAGTAAGCTTGTAAACCACCATTCAAACCTTCTAATTTAAATATAGGATCAAAAACAGCAGCAATAAGATAAAGTAAAGGAATTTCTCTAAAATAATGCAACTGTTTTACATTCATAACAGTAATGGCTTCGAGCAAAACAAGATCATTAGGGTCGTCACTGTCAACATGCTCATCGAGAGTGCCAATAATATTCAAACTCTCAAGAAGAAATAAATGTGCTGTAGGATAATAAACACCGCTAAAAACTAAAGTAGCATCATTAAAAACTCTTAAAATATCTAAAAAAAATTCACAAATATCCCATTGACTAGGATAAAGTGTGATATTTTGAACATGTTGAGAAAAAAAACTACATAATGCATATTTGTATTGAAATGTTTGACATAAAATAAAATAAGTAGAATTCCAACGTGTTGGAACATCTCTAGAAAATTTAATCGGTTTAATACCATTTATTTTACAAAACTTGGTCCATTCTCTCCTAACTTGAGAATTTGACCAAATACAGTTAAGTGCCGTTTTAATTGGATCAAGGAAATGAGATAATAATTTTAGATCGTCTTGCACACATAAGTTTAGGACATGACATGTACAACGAATATGAAAAAATCGACCCCCTAAATTTGGTTCACATAAGGATATAAGATTGAGAATAAGAATATAAGATTATAAGAGAATTGTATTGAAGTAAGATTGAGAATAAGAGAATTATAGAAAATGAGAGAGTTGAGAATTTGGTGTGATGAAATTATGAAAAATGAATCCTATTTATAGAATTTTAGAATTTTTTTGATACAAAAAATGCCCCTAAATATAACTGTTATTAGGGGTACATTAGTAATTTTAATTTTATATAATAAAAATATTTTTTTAAAAATATTTTGTTATTTTTTTTGTCCCCCAACGGCCCCCAATGGCTAGTAGCCGTTGGGGGCCGTAGGGGGTTCCAACAGGAACCCGACGGTTCCAACCGGAACCGTTCGGTTCCGATTTCGAGTTGGGGTGGAACCCCAACCGAACCGGTCCCATTCCGGTTCGGTCCGGAACCGGAACCGGAACCGGTTGGAACCGGAACCTTCCGGTTCGGTTCCGGTTCCGAACCGGAACCGTGGCCGGGTCTATATGACTGGTCTTTATGTGACAAATAATTACCGCATATATGGCTGGTGTAGTTGGACTAAATGGATTACCGCCTATATGGCATGTTTTAAATGTTTAACATTATTAATTCCTGAGAAAGCATAACATAAAATAATTTATATATTATAATAAGTGAGATTCCTAGATAATAAATATTAAATGTGGATCCTCTAACCCCATCATTTTATTTTATTTTAAGGAAGTGATGAACACAATATTCACACTTAATAATTGATTTTCTTTTTATGGGTAATTCTTTAGTTTGTTTATTGAGTCTTAAGTTTAATTTTTCTTGTTGTCTGATCACCATATAATTAGATACATGTAAATAAATAGTATCAATAATTAATAACAACAGTAGAAATTAAGTCATCGTGGGATCGATATTTTTATACTACTTGAACGATACGTCTGTGTTTACGCCGGTCATTAAAGAAGAAGAAAAATATAAAATAATATCTAATTTGAATGCGGGTCGGCAATTTAGGCGGTTCGGGTCGCAATATGAGTCAAAATTTACGGTTTTGGACGGTTCGGGTTGCGGTTGGGTCAAAACCGCACACCCACCCAAAATTTACGGATCGATTCCGATTGACCCGAAATCATTTTTAATTTTTTTTCAAACTGCGCGGTGCAGTTTGGGTTGGGTTGCAGTTTGACACGAAACCATGATCACCCCTAAAAAAACTTATGCAATAGAAGGACCTAGAGTTGAAACTTCACTTAAGCACGCAAATAATGGATTATTTTACTTTCATTCAATAGTGTTATTGTTATGGATTATTAACATAAAATGCTAAATTATTTATACGCTTCTTTCGATAGTCAGATAGAAATATTCTGAATGAGTCAATTAACTATATGTTTATGTTAACTAACTTAAACCAAATCCATTAAAGTCGAGTTCTAATATAAGCTACCATGCCTTGCGGAAATATTTATATCATGCACGGAAATCTATTCAACATAATTAGATCACACGCTATTATTCTCAATGCTTAACCCAAATTCCCTTCATCAAGTTCTTAAGAATTTACCACAATTATCCTATTGGTGATCAAGTAATAAAACACATTAAAACACATGAAATAATAAAAAATCAAATAACACACCCAATAGAATAAAAATAGGCAAATCAATTAAATATTATGCTCGAGATCCATTACAACATATAGCAACGATTTAGGTACTCATAATATTCAATAAGCACACGCTAATCATTGATACATAACAAGAACTCATAAAGATAAACTATAGTATAAGAGATAGAAAGAACTCTCGTTGTAGACGTCAGTTTCAATTCGCAGCACCGGTTGAGGCGTTCATTATTGTCTTGCTATAGGTGTTATTCTTTGCTCTTGAGTCTCCAAAAGTATGTTCTTTGTCTGATATTTAGGTTTAGAAATGGACTATGTTTATATTGGAGGTCATGTGAACTTTTCTTCTTAAAAACATAGGAATTCAACTCAAAATAGGATTTTCGGGTATATTATCGCGCCAATATGGAGTTATTAGTGTGAAAATATATGACAGAATGTGTTTTGTTGATTCTGATGATATTGGCGCCACAATGAGTATATATTGTCGCACTAATATAAGGCAGGATGCTTTTCCATTTTCAAGCTCATTTTTTATCATGATTGATTCTGATTCAGTCTTTGGCATAAACTAAAAAGTTATAGATAATTGAGTTTTCTTTTCAATGCAAGTTGAATCAACTTATTTGGACATCATATGAAAAGTTATGGCCAAACTATTGAAGATTGTGCAAATTACGAAGTCACTGGTACAAATCACATTGATTTGTTGACGTTTCAAATCGACGCCTTCCCCCATTTATCATATCTTAAAAAAACACAATGAAATCCTCAAAACGCTCATAAAATTCACAATAACCCTTAAAATATAAGATATACAGATGATAAATATAAATATATTGATCACTCATCATCTTTCACATTCCTTGAATAGCCGAGATATTAATTAGCGCAATTGAGACTCTTAGGGAATTAGGTTAGAACATTTTTAACTAGACAAGCAAAAAGGCTGATAGGTATATCTCATTTTGTTGAAATGACCCCAATCTCACAAATGTAACCTTTTCAACTCACTTCCCACTAGGGGTGGCAATTTGGGTCAGGATTCGTTTATTCGTTTGATTCGATTCGCTTTAAAGCGAATACGGGTTTGAAAAAATGGATTCGTTTAATAAATGGGTCAATTCGATTCGATTCGTTTATTAAACGAATCGAATACGAATTTAAGCTCATTGATTCGTTTATTCGTTTAGAATTCGTTTAATTATTTTAATTTACTAGTTCTTGTTAATTTTCAATTAAGATTCGAGAAATTATAACTAATTATCATAGAAAAAGTAATATTTTCGATATTTGGTGATGTATTTTTATTAAATATATTAATTACATATTTCATATATATATATATATATATATATATATTTATGAAGAATTAATGTAAATCAAGTGTGGTAAATTATTTTATTAAATAATATCATTGACTAAACGAATAAACGAATATTCGTATTCGATTCGTTTAATAAACGAATCGAATACGAATCCTGATATTAGGATTCGTTTAATAAACGAATCGAATACGAATCCATCACATTTTGATTCGATTCATTTAGGATTCGATATAAATTCGATTCGTTGATTCGTTTTGCCACCCCTACTTCCCACAACAAAAAAAGTGTATTTATTATATGTATTTTGAGGACATGGCTAGCATATCCTTCCATGTAATTCGAATTTGCCGGCCGGGAAAAAAACCTCAAAATTGATTAAAAAAAAAATCATGAGGCATCATACCAAACCGATGAAAGTGGATAAGATATCTGCATATTTTAGAATATTTGTCTTCGTATTCGTAATCAAAATCTTATATTTCTAAAAATTTTCAATATCAATATGGTCGGTTTATTTGAATATCAAATATTATCTGATAAAAAATACATGATATCCTAAGTTTAATATATATGGGTTTGGTTTCGATTTTGAAATTAGGTAACTGAAATCATTTTGATTTATTATTATTTTTTATATTTCGAATATTGGATACCCGATAAAAAAATGAATAATATAATATTAATAGTAAAAAATGAAAAATAATTTTTTTAGATAATAAATTTCTAATTTTTTAAATTTTTGGTTATTTTAATTGGTATTCGATATTAAAATGTTCGTTTAGTTTTAGATATAGATATCAATCATAAATTTTTTCGATTATAGACAAATTTCAGATATTATATATGATTTCAGTTTCAGTTTCGACAAAAATATCATATCCAACCACCACCATCACTAAATACTAATAACTTATATAATTTTATCTTTAATTATTAGACAGATATCGAATATTCGATATCTTCATCCGTTAACAGTCGTGTGTATATATATATATATAATTGAAATTTTCAGATACACCACTTACAATACACATAAAGTGCACGTGAAGTTAAAAGAAAAAATATATTTATCTACCTTGAATACGAACGATCCCTATAGAATCATTTAATAAATAAATGACACGTAATTATTTTTCTCACTCTATTTCGATTGAAAATCTACAATACAATGGAGATATCACGTCATCCATACAACAATCCAATCATCCATTGTTACAAGTGCTAAAATATTAAAAAAATAAAAAGATGCAATTTAAATCATACATATCATTTATTAATTTATTGGTGATATCACGTTATCTATATCTAAAAAAAAAAAAATTACTCCGGTTTCGATTAATCAATCGCGATGACCATATGCAAACGTCAGCACTCCCCGCCAGCAAGTAGCTCGATTTTTTCTATAGTTGTTCGTTAATATAATAACAATATTTAGATAACTTCGAGGGCATAAGATAACCTTTTTCACGTTGATCATTTCATTTCGTGTTGATAACTTCTTGACGGAGCTCGAGAAATCGATCAATCAATCAATCATATTAATGGCGAACCGAACCGGAGATCTAGTGAGCCCGGTCCAGCCAGGTCACCGGCTCGACCTCGACGCCTTGCTCCGTTACGCCTCCGTTAACGTCCCTGGCTTCCCGCGCTCTCCTTCCAATTTCTCCATTTCTCAGGTTTTTCTTTTTCTTTTTTAAATTTCTCTACACGCTTTTTTTTTTTTTTTTGTTTATTTAGTTTTGATTAATTAAATCATTTGTTTGTTTATTTATTTATTTTATTTGTTTTGGTTTTTAGTTTGGACATGGACAATCGAACCCGACGTTTCTTATGGAAGTAGGTTCCGGAGCGGCAGTGAAACGGTACGTTTTGAGGAAGAAGCCTCCCGGTAAATTGCTCCAGTCTGCTCACGCTGTCGATCGAGAGTATCAGGTACCGTTTTCGTAATTTCAATTTCTTTTTGGTTTCTACTTTTAACAAACTTATCGGTTATTTTATAATTATATAATTCGCGCGTTCAGCTGATTTTTTCTGAATTTTGAATATTTTGATGTGACAGGTGCTCAAAGCATTGGGTGATCATACGCTGGTTCCAGTTCCTAAAGTGTTCTGTTTGTGTACTGATTCAAATGTTATTGGAACTGCATTCTACATCATGGAATTTTTGGAAGGACGGATTTTCATAGACCCAAAGTTGCCGGTAATGCACAATTTTGTCGTACCGTTTTGGTATAGAGTTTGGTTATAAGCTAGCTTATACTTTCACGGTAATACTTATAAGTTAGTTTATACTCTCAATCAATACTCTCTCGGTACCTAAATCTTGTAGTTTATGAGTTCACTATCAAATTGAATTAGTTGAAAGATTTTTTCACTGGCTTGAAAGTTTGGATTTTATGTCTATTAGGGTGTGGCACCGGAGAGGAGGAGAGCTATACATCGAGCAACTGCAAAAGCATTAGCTTCTATTCATATGGCCAATGTGGATATGATTGGTCTGGAGAAATATGGACGGCGAGACAACTATTGTAGACGGCAGGTGCTTGAACTTTTTTTTTTCAAGTTTTAGCTAATTTTGTGTTTTATAGTTTGTAGCTGACTGTAAACACAGGAAAACCAAAATGACTTGTGATAACTTGCAACTAAGTGGCACTTTTATTTTGTTTTTTTTTCCTTTTGGTTTAGATAGAGAGGTGGGCTAAACAGTACGTTGCTTCAACTGCTGAGGGTAAGCCTGCGAGCAATCCAAAAATGTTTCAGCTGGTTGATTGGTTACGGCAGAATATTCCCCCTGAAGATTCGTCTGGAGCAGCAGGAGGCTTAGTTCATGGGGATTTTCGAATTGATAATCTTGTATTTCATCCTATTGAGGTCTGGAACTCTAAAAGTCCTTTGTTAGCTGAAATTGCATAGATTTTTCTTTAACCCAGCTATCTGTGTGTGTAATTGTATTTCATAACCATTATTGTAGAACATCAGCTCTTTACTTTGCAAATCGTGTTTTTTTCTCGTAAAAGGAAATCTAGAATGTGGGGTTGTATATTATACTTCATGTTGAATGAAAGCATAATTTGCAAATCTTGTTTTTTCTCGTAAAAGGAAATCTAGAATGTGTGGTTGTATATTATACTTCATGTTGAATGAAAGCTCAATTTTTTGCATATATCTTCTCTGGACAGCTTATATAGTCTGATTCGCACTTCTGATAATAAACTCTTAATGGTGCAGGACCGTGTGATTGGTATCCTCGACTGGGAATTGTCTACTCTTGGAAACCAGATGTCTGATGTTGCATACTGCTGTCTGGTACTAAATCAATTCTCAACTTTAGTTTCTGCCATGGAAAGAGCTATATTCTCTTGCCGTGTTCCGTATATAGCACATGCTATTCTGTTCTTGAAGCATTGTTTTTCTTTTGATATATTATATTTTTTGATGCTTAGGTGTGTGTATGGAGACATCTTTATGCTGATTACTTTTTTACTTTCTTGGCAGCCTTATACTGTGATTATGGGGCAGAACAAACATCTGGATGCAGGTTTCGAAGTCACTGGAATTCCAGAAGGGATTCCCTCACAGGCAGAGTTTCTGGCAGACTACTGTTCTGCATCTGTAAGACCCATGAAATAACACCAATTAAACTGTGGTATTTATAGCATTAAAGAAAAAAAAGTGGTATTTGTGTATCCCCCTCCACCCTCTCCTCTTATGAGGAAATTGAGGTGATTCGAGATTTGTGAACTTTCTGATGAGCTCTACTCCCTTGTCAATGTGATGGTTATGCTAGGTATTCTCTTCAATGATATCCTCCTAAATTATTGAAGGACTGACCTTTTCCTTTTTCTATAAATGTTGAAATGTAGGGAAAACCATGGCCCGCCAGGGAGTGGAAATTCTATGTTGCATTTGCCTTATTCCGTGGGGCATCAATCTTCACAGGCGTATATAATAGATGGCTGCTGGTATTCAGTGATGAGAAAGAGCTTGATGCTTAAAAGTTAATTACTAGAAAAAGCCTTTGTGGTGGAATATGAAGCCACTTATATGGTAATTCTGTTTACTGTGACAATGCAGGGTAATGCTTCAGGGGGTGAGCGAGCCCAGCATACAGGAAATCAGGCCAACGAGCTTATAAATTTTGCTATGGAGTTTATTGCACGGAACTCTGTGCTTCCAGAATACCCTCCATCCGGTAGTTAATTATTCCACAGTATTGTTTGACCTAAGGACACCAAAAATATTATACTTGTAGACAATATATTTTTGTATATTCTTTGTATGGAATGAAGATGATGGATATGCACTGGTGTTTGTTCATTACTCTCATAATTTACTATATTGATCATAGTTCTATAACACACGTCTGTATTTGTGGGCATGCATGTAAAAGGGAGAGTTATAGAGCCTAGATAATCTAAAGAACACTGATTACTTGGTGCACTGCTTAGAAGGGTGGCTACATTATTATGGCTTTCTTTCTCTTGGTTGTAGTATATTTGAAGATCATCTTTCCTTGCCTGCTATTTAATTTACTGTATGCAAAACTATTGGCCTAAAATAATTTTATTCAACTTATCTGATTTTAGTTGCACAAGGAAATGAGAACAAAATTCAAAGCATTTCAGACGATAGAGGGAGGTTTGTTCCCAGCCAAAAGGTTCTGCAACTGAGAAACAAATTGATTAAGTTCATGGATGATCACATATACCCCAACGAAAAGGAATTCCTCAAACTTGCTCAGTCTGATTCACGCTGGACGGTTCACCCGGAGGAGGAGAGGTTAAAGAAGTTGGCAAGGGAAGAGGGGTTATGGAACTTATGGTTACCAGTATGTTTCCATATCTGCTCCCAGTCACTTTTCTTTGTTTTCTGATTTCTGTATTTATCCTTTACCCTTACTATTCTTAGCTCATAAGAGGTTGGTTGTTAATAATTAATTTCTTTTCTGTGAATATTTGTTTTAATGGCAGTTTGACAGTGCTGCCAGGGCGAGAAAACTAATCTTTGGTGAGGGTCAAAATGCTATTTCTGATTATGGACATGATTTATTACTCGGGGCAGGCCTCTCAAACCTTGAATATGGATATCTTTGTGAGATCATGGGCAGTTCCTTTTGGGGTCCGCAGGTCTTTAATTGTAGTGCACCTGACACAGGAAATATGGAGGTAAATATCAATTTCAGATCTGTTCAATTTTCTGGACCTCGTTTACTGTGGCCACCATTGTGTCCTTCCTCTTTCATATTTGAAAATGCCAATTCTCTTTGCCTAGAAACGTTATTCTTGGTAATGATTGTTGTCACTTTCACAGTCTTATTAATATTTTGAGAGAAAATGTTTTAGAGCTCTTGGAATCTACATGATGCCAGGAATGATGACATGGTTTACTTTTGTTGTATTAGGTATCTATTGTCTTCAAGTTTATTGGGTCTGAGTATAATGCTTGAGCATTTAATTTTAGGTATTACTGCGATATGGAAATAAAGAACAACAACAACAATGGCTAATTCCATTGCTTGAGGGGAAGATTCGGTCTGCATTTGCAATGACAGAACCACAAGTTGCCTCTTCTGATGCAACCAATATCGAGTGCTCAATTAAAAGGTGGGTTTCTCATAATCTTTTGTAAATGGAATTAACCTTTTTGTCCACCAAATATGGTGAAAGCTATTTTTTCTTTTAATGACAAAAAACCTGATGAAAATCAGTAGGTATTTTATTTATTTGTTATCATGCTTCACTGTCTTTGATTACAATTGAGTTGGAGTTTCTTTTCCTGTATGTGAATTTCTTGTACAGACAAGGAGATTCGTATATTATCAACGGGACTAAGTGGTGGACTAGTGGAGCCATGGATCCAAGGTGCAGAGTTCTTATAGTCATGGTTAGTGCCTTCTAATATGGCGTGGCATGAATAGTTTTATTTGTTTTTTGTGTAGTTAAGTGGCAATCTGAACAATCTGCAGGGAAAAACCGACTTCTCTGCCGCTAAGCATAAGCAGCAATCTATGATCTTAGTTGATATCAAGACTCCAGGTGTACACATAAAGAGACCACTCCTGGTGTTTGGCTTTGATGATGCACCTCACGGGCATGCAGAAGTTTCATTTGAGAATGTATGTGTGCCTGCAAAGAATATTCTACTGGGAGAAGGACGCGGATTTGAGATTGCCCAGGTAAAGTTGTTCTATGCTTTCCACTATTACAGGGAAGTTTGTCCAAATAGAAATCCACTATTACTGGGAAGTTTGTCCTGATTAAATTTTTATCCAAATGTCATAGTAGATATTTGGTTTCACGTACTTGTCCTGAACACAGTACATGAAGACAGGGCCGGACAAATTTTTTTACTATAACCCCCCAAATAACTAATGGTTAAGGGTCCTATTTTTTTAATATTATATTATTATGTTATGGCTTGGGGCCTCAAAATTGAAAAATTACCTGGGGCCCCGAGGATGCCAGGGTCGGCCCTGCATGAAGATGACTTATGATATATTCTCCAAAAGAAAATGGTAGAATGTTGACTTCTATAGATTGATATCAGTTGGGCAAGGCAGTTACTAGACGGGTTTTGTGAGTGGAAATATGCTAGGGAGTGCAGTGACATTGGTGCAGGCATACAATGTGAATATTTCATCTCCTTTTGCTTCTATTTACTTTCTTACAGGGTAGACTAGGCCCAGGGAGGCTGCACCATTGCATGAGACTGATAGGTGCAGCTGAGCGTGGCATGCAGATGATGGCTCAGAGGGCTCTTAGTAGAAAAGTCTTCGGAAAGTTTATTGCTCAGCACGGTTCTTTTCTTTCAGATATGGCCAAGGTAATCTCAGTTAACTCCAGATTGGGGACAATTTCTCAAAATTCTATTGTTCTATGGGGAAATTAATCATGTGATCTAAAATGGAAGTTGGTAAACTGAACTGATCTTTGTCACTGGCGGTGTCACGCAGTGCCGAATAGAGCTGGAGAGAACCAGATTGTTAGTTCTGGAGGCAGCTGACCAGCTTGATCGGCTTGGAAACAAAAAAGCTCGTGGAACCATTGCAATGGCGAAGGTAACCGATGTACTTTCTGAATAGCTATCGTTTGGTTTGAGACTCAAATCCAGTTTCTTGTTTTCTTTAATATCAATAACCCACATTATGTGAAATGACTTTTACAAATTCGCGTGTCATTGCATGGTGCAGGTAGCAGCTCCAAACATGGCACTAAAAGTGCTAGACATGGCAATGCAAGTGCACGGCGCGGCTGGCTTTTCGACGGACACTGTCCTGTCGCATCTCTGGGCCACAGCGAGAACTCTGAGAGTTGCAGACGGACCTGATGATGTCCACTTGGGAACCATTGCCAAGTTAGAGTTACAAAGAGCAGCTAAGCTCTAAAACTTCCACACAGGAAATATCTATCAGTAAGCTTGGATAATTTTTCATTTTTTTTACTTATTTGTAATGTCAACAGTGGAAAATAGAAAATAATTTGGAATGCTAAATACTGGATGTTTCCGAAAACACACATCTTCATTGAAATAATGATAATTATTGATGCAATGACCTTCATTGAAAAGCTAGATTTTAGATTTGTCCCTAATATTAGAATTTCGATCCGATGTGAGTTGGGGTGTGTTAAATTTTTCTTAATTTTTTAGTTTTTATAATGTACGATTAAGATTCAATTATATTTAAATCATTATTCGATAATTACTAATCAATTTAAGTTTAATTAAGATTCTAACCTTTAAAAAAATCCAACAGGGTGAAGCAACACACCAAAATCTTTTTTTTTTTTTGCCCCTATAATATTAATTGTTGAAGAATTCCCTTTATACAATGATTATGCAGATACAATAATATATACTATAAAATTGTATAAAAATTAAAAATGAAAACTATTTATATTCAAGTATCCTTCAAATACTTGAAAAAAAAAAAGTATCCTTCAAACGTTTTGCAGTGACTGAATTGGGCTTTTTGGGCCCAATTTTTAATAATCCAAAAGGCCCATTTAAATTGAAATAAAAATATATGACGAACGAGCGGGAAAGACAAAATTCTTTTGAACGAAACAAGGAAAAACACAAAGGAAAACCCAAAAAAAAAAAAAAAAAACCACAAATCTGACAAGCTTCAACTCCAAAATCAATCAAAATTCATCCATAACTTTCCCTCACTTTCTCTCCAATTTTTTCTGGAAACAATCAACTCCCCAAGCCCTAGATTCCCACTCTTTCCCCTTCTATTCCCAAACTCCAAAACCCTAGTATTTCAAATGAACTCAAAACGCAATGCGACGTCGGATGATTATCTGCTAAACAATGAATAAAGAAACTAACTACAGCAGCGAGGCGGCGGCGGCGGGAGGCATCGGTGGCAGGTTCACGGTGCAGCCGGAGCGTGAGCTAGAAGCCAATTGGGGAGTTGACTTGGCGAAGAAGCTCGAAGACTATCTCTTAAATATTTGCTCCGGTCAAGTTACCACCCCCGAGAATCTCGATAACTTTTCTGTCAATTTCGCCGAAGGTTCCACTCATTTTATTTATTTTATAAGAAAAAATCTAGAATTTCTATTTTTGTAATTATAACGGCTTCTGCTTGTGAGTATTGATTTTAATTAATTAAATTATTTTGGAAATGTAGCTGCTTTGCTAGTTCAGGGCTCGGTTCAAGTGTACAGTAGAAAGGTTGAATATTTGTACAATTTAGTTTTGCACGCTTTGGAGTTTATTTCACAGAAGAGGTTAGTGGGTTTTATATATTAATTTATTAATTCATCATCGTCGTCGTCGTTATTATTTGAGAAATGTAACTAAAATTTGGTATTTGTTTAAGCTTTGTTAATTTTGCTTTTTAGTTATGGTTTTTGTGGGAAAAATAAATTTATGATTGTTGGGAATATAAGGCTGTACAATTTTTGGAAAATCGGACACTTGAATTTCGAGTAGATTTTATGTGTTGTTTGAATATTCAAGTCATCTTCAGCTAGTCTGTTACTATTTAAAATTAATCAAAGAGTGATGAAACTATGCCAGGGAGTTGGTTACTAAGTTTTTTTATTTTTATTTTCTGAAACAGCCAGCAGGATCAATCAGAGGGAGCATCAGTTCCGCCTGATGAAAGTGGCTCTTACGCAGTTGCTGATGAAGAAAATGATTTGTTTTGGGGCTCAGATGATGTCCCAGGTAGCCTTTAACTATATACATACATACATACATACATATCCAGAGAGAGAGAGAGAGCGTTAGGCGTTAGCTGACATTTTCTTACATTGCAGTGGAAGTAAAAAATCTCTTGGACAGTCCAAATGGAAAAGATATTTCCTTGAATCACTTTGTGAAGCCCCCTGCAAATTTAGTTGTTCTTGAAGGTGATTGCTTAGATGCAATTGGTGATGGCACAGAATTAGAGTCCTATCTGGTATTAGTTTGCTCTTATTTTGAAATATGTTTGTACACTGACTAAATATATATTCTAAGTTCTAACTAATTTATTATGTTGTTGCAGTTATCCACAAATGATCTCTACCGGGATTTTATTCTATTAGATCCAAATGATGCTGTAGCAATTGATGATTTTTTGGAGGGAGATGTTGGTAAAGGGTCGAATGGTGTCTACAAGGGCAGCACAATTCGCAAGAGCTTTCATTCTCCTACAAGATGTTCTGGAGGAACTGCACATAAATCTTCTCTTGGAAAGAGCAAAGATGCCAATCTACCTGCTTCACCTAGAGTCGATTGCAGTTTTGATGTGGGGCCTGGTCCTCCTGTCAATAACAATTTTGGAGACAACAATCATGGATTTGATATGGATATGGATGATAATTACTCAGAACCTGGGGACTTCGACAATTCTGATGATGAGGATGATCCTTGGAGGCCCTTGAATCCCCATGAACCTGGGAACTTGAAAGTGAAACCTTTCAGAAAAGGTTGTTAAACTATATGCTTTTCTTGCTTCAGTAATTTGTCCTTGTACCTAATTTCTGTCTCAATTTGATTTTGCCTTACAAGCAGTAAAAGCTTTAAGAAGGAATGGGGCAAATTCTGCTAAGCGTGTTTCAATAAGTAATATGTTTCCACTTGCAAAATTACATGGTGTTATCAGCCCAGAGCTCACAGAAATTTGGGAGACACGACATAATGCCTTTGAAAAACAAAGGGCATCCCAACCTCCTCCATTATATGAAAAGGTTCTGATCCCCAGATTTTGCTTGTACCTTGCTTATCTGACAGATATATAATACCTTATGTTCTTATTGCAGCTTCGACAATCACTTGCTGATGAAGGACATGAAAGATTTGATACTTTTGGTAATCCCGTCTATTACAACGAGGATAAAGGATATGATAGTGGGGACCCAGATATTGGGCAACATGATTTTGACATGCCAGAGGGCTTGGATATGGATGCAGATGTACCTCTTCAACATGACAAGGTATTTTTAATGTATTTATAGTAAAATAGTAATATGAAATGTTATCGTTGTTGTTTATTTTTATCTTTGCACAGCATGATGATGGCCCTGCTCCCTTTGAACCCAATGAAGCATTTGAACATGGAAGTCAAGACTCTCATGCAAACCTAGAAGATCTCTGTCGCTCTCACCTAGTAAGCATTAATTCTCTGGACATTTATCCGATTATCTGTTATCATAACAGCAACTTTTAGTTTGTGTTATGGTATTTTCCCTAATAACACAAAGTGTACCTCTGGCCACATTTAGATATTTTGTCTGACCATACTCATAAACCAGAAGCAATGTGTATAGTTTAAGGTTGTAACGAAGACATTACAGCGGATATGATCCTTGTCTCTGCAATTTGGTTATGACTGTTGAATTTTTATGAGATATTCTTCTGCTTGGTTACTGGCTTACTACTAAAATGTTCCACCGTCACTTGACTATCTTTTTTATTGCAGGATGCTCTTCTGGCTAACATAGCTGAAACCGAGACACAAATGGAATTGGCTGCTCGAGTTTCATCATGGAAACAGAAAATTGAGGGAAACTTGGAAGAGCAAGTAATTTACTGCGCTTAACCCTTCTTTCTTGAATCTAGTTATATTTTTACTGTCTAGTACCTCCATTTTAATAATTTATGATTTTTGTTTGTCTCTCGTTCAAGTTTGTTGGACTTTTTTTTTATTGTGGAATTGCTCTTTTCTGATAGGAGTCACTCCCTCCATTTGATATTCATGAATATGGAGAAGGTATTATCAACAAACTATCTCTTGAAGGAGACGATGAATATGTCACGTCCTTTACTAATGTTGCGAAGGGCCAGCAAAAGTATGACGTGGCTCGAACTTTTTCTGCACTTCTTCAGTTGGTAATTCTTTCCATCTATTTGAAATTCTAGTTGTGCTTGTTATCTAGCTTACAGTAGATTGCTTCTGGTTAACATGTTGTTTAAACACTAGCGTAGTCATTCGAAAGAAGCCTGCAAGTTGTTTTCCGTATGATAAAAGATTTGATGTGCTTTAACTTTTCAGGTGAACAATGGAGATATTGATTTGGACAGGAGTGCGGAACACTCCGAGTCCATTTGTTATACGGCAGTGAATCCTTTTCATGTCCGGCTGCTCAACCATGAGAAAAAGCGAGGGGGAACACAATTCCAAATGCCAAAAAAGAGAGTTAAATCTCCGTCAAGAAACGGACCTAGCAAAGGTGATAGGGAGAATCCTCCAATTGTCAAGAGAAGACGAAGGTCTCAATTTGTTGAACCGGTGGACTTGCACTCATCAGGTTGACAAATTTTGGCCAACCTTCAACCATCATCAGGGCAATTCAAATAACTCTATTGAATGGCTCTAAGAGCAGATTATTATAGAGTCGACTTCATTGTATTTCTATTTTATTGTCAGTTATTTGTATTTTTTTTCCTGTTAACTTAATCTAAACTGTAGTTATCACTTACCTAAAGACCCTGTAATTAAAATTGTTTATTCAGTTGAAGAATGATCATGAATCATGATCCTGCTTCGCTTAAGAGGCCGGGACTGTTGGGGGTTTTATTTATACCATTTAAGCCCCGGAAAAAAATGATCATGATCTTGTACTACCATCATTATATTTGTTATATTTGCTGTAATTTATCTTTTTGAAAAACTTGTTACAATTTACAGATATAAGATATAAAATTTGAAATTTACCCAAAAATATTTACGCTAGACACAGAAACTCGTTATTTTTATAAATCTTAGGGGTTTATATGTCCTAAAAACATGAGATTTTTGTATATGTTATAACAAATTTTTAGAATTTATATTTCGTTTTTCTTATTAACTAATTAAATTCACTCCTAGATCTCTCTCACTATTCATCCACACAAAAAAAAAAAAAAAAAAAAAAAAAAAAAAAACCCACATTTAAAGCAAGCAGTGCACGTTTGAAATTGAAACAGCCTAGAGACAGAGCAAGTGATAAATAAAATATAAATAATGAAAGCATTGGAAAGCCCAAAAAGACTCTCCCCCTTTTACCGTTAACTCTTCCCATTTCTTCACTTAAATTATTTGCTCTGCTCCAAAACCAAACAAAAATAAAAAAAAATGTCAAACAAATCCCCAATATTTCCCATGCCAGATCCTCAACACTTCAGTGATTATGGCTTTGATCCTCAATTCAACTATTTTCAGGTTCCCTTTTTTAATTCAAGTCTCTGCATTTTCTTATTCTTTACAAAGTTTGTTACTGACTCATTTGTTATTTATTTTTATTTATATTTTTGTAAAAAAAGGTGTTAGAAGAAGCAAGGAAGCTCAAGAGAGGGGCATCATCAAGATCCATAGATTCATCACACTTCAAGCTTCAAAAACCCATTTCAAAAGAAGAATCAAATTCCAAGAAACCGATTAAAAACAAATGTTGGTGGAAAAACGCTCTGTTGTTCTTCAAATGGAAGTGGATCCACATCACCCACCATGATGATGATGATGATATTATGCTTCATGCTGGAGCCAGAGGTTTCAGGGCATCAATATCTGGCCCAGTTTATATAACCGAAAGCAGAAGCGGGTCAAGTACTCCATACAGAACCAGAAGCAGGCCATCTTCCGGCCCACTCGCCGGAACCCTATCGCCCGTCAACAAAGGTGACTTCCAAGTTCCTTACTTGAGTCTCAGGGAACTTAACATGGAGCAGCAGCAGAGGAACTCTACCTCTTCAATGCCTATATATTTGGTTACTTGAACAAAAAAAAAAAAATTGATTCATTTATTACATAAATAATTTTTTACTATTTAAAGTTTTGATTCTTAAGCTCTTTGTAGCTTTTTAGCTTTCTTTTAAGTCATCTAATTGACTAATTGTAGAAGGGCATCTTATCTTTTTTAGGATTTTGCCCATCCACCATTATTTATTTATTTGGAATCGTTAGAAATCCGTCATTAAATTATTCATATCGGCTTATAAAATTCTCGACTGTCCCAAAATCTTATAAAAAATTTACTTTCTGAATTCAAATATAGAATTTCAAAATAAAATCCAAAATCATACACCACCATCCTCATCCACCATTTGCTTTCTACAAATCAACTGTAAAAGGGTTTGATGAAAAAGATGATTCCTCCCTTTTGTGTTTGTTTTATTTTTCACTTTCTTGATTTGTACAAAAGTACAAACTAATCAACAAATGCTTTGACTCAGTCACTTCACATTACGTTAGCTCCTTTTTTAAGGGGTAGGTATAATAATGAGTTTTGAATTTGGTGAAGTGGGGTAAAATTGGATAAGTATTTGAACAACGTTGAATCAATTGTTAATTATAGACCCTATAGAGTAAATCTTTGGTACAACAGTGGTATGAATGACGTATTACCACCAACCAATTAAAAAATAACATGTTTAATTTTCTTCATATTTTTTAGTTGTTTTTTGACTTTTTAACACGCGTGGCAAATGATGATTGGCTTGTTGCATGGATGACGTGGTACCACTGTTGCACCAAAGATTTTCTCCTATATAGGGGGTTTGGAGAGCGGGAGTTATTGTAGCATCTCCAGTGTCACGTGGCATAATCTCTAATCGTTGGGATCCAATAGTTGTAATTTTAGAAAAATTTAATAAAAAAAATTTATTTATTGCGATTGCTATTTAGCATGCAGTGCGTTGGATGATAATCCAACGAATCATCCAACAACCCGTGTGCGTCCACGTTGAGAGATTCTTTGGTGCAACAGTGGTATGAGTGACGTGGTACCACAAGCGAATTAAAAAATGACATGTAGAGTTTCTTCACCTAATTTTTAGTTGTTTTTTAATTTTTAGCACGCGTGGCAGTGGATGATTGGCTTGTTGCATGGATGACGTGGTACCACTGTTGCATAGAAGATTTTCTCCTCCACGTTGCCCTTACAGGATGGGTTGCAGTAATGATGAGTTGTAGGAATATATTAGTGCACCCTCCCTGCGAATTCCGTATCTAATCTCTTGATTGTTAATTTAATATTTAATTAGATTTAGTTGAATATCATATCTTAATTAGGCAAAATTGGTTGGTTGAGATTGTTAATTTATCAATGTAAGATGTTATATGATATGACATATTGGTTCGATTATTATCATACGCTAACGCATCGAGGATCGATCTGCTCAGTCAGGTATTAACTGAAATAACTGATTTCGTATCCTCTTGAACGAAAAAGACATTCTATCTTACATTGATACTACAATGGGTAATCATTGACGCGATAATGAGACATTGATACAAAAAAGATTATCTGACTTAAATTTGTCGTGCCAATGAGTAAGTCATTGTCGCGATAATATGAAGCCCGTATATATTGGCGCGACAATGAGACATTGGTTCAGAAAAAAAACATGACTAAAAAAAATAATTTTTTGAAGGTAAATTTTGATTGCGACTTATATAATAATTTTCATATAAAAAATTATCACATAGAAATTCAACAAATGTTATGTTACATCATTAAATTTTGTTATATCCTATAATATATTTATCTAACAAGCGTTACGTAGACAAATATTATTTTAAAAAATATCATACACATCTCAAAATTAGAGTCCCGTTGTATTCCTCAAAAGAGTAATGGAACTTAATTTAGAAAAAAAAATGGATATAATACTATTCCAAGTAGCGACTTAACGAGTAATCGTGTCGTGCAAGTTACGTTTCAAACAAACTTCCAACGGCTAATAAATACTCCCAACAAGTTAGGGCAGGTAGCTACTGGCAGCTAGCTATAGGACCATATGGGAGTGTGAAGTGTCGGTTACAGAAGGGGGACCAAAACGACAGGCTACTGCGGCTCATAGGGTTATTTTGGTCATTAAACAATGATAGGGGACCTGTTGTGTACAGATAAACGAACAATATCCTTATATGAGAAATCATTAAACATTAGGTATCCCAATGTTATTATCTGAAGCCTCCGAATTTCACTTGAGAACCAGGCCCACATGCCTAAATAGGCTTGCCCGCCTAGCTTTGGCCCAGCTAGTGATTATGGGCCAAGGCAAGGGCTTTAAGAAAAAAATGTTGTATTTTTTTTTAATAGAGTAGTGATTTTTTAATTTTTTTTTTAAGGGTAAATTTGAAAGTAATTAAGGATAATTGAAAAGTGTAAGATGATGAGATTAATTGAGGGATCAAATATCACTGTTCTTTCTAAAATTATGTTTTTTAAAATAAAAAAGAGTTTATTAGTTGAGCCCGATCCGATCTATTTACCAATCCTAAAATTAACATTTCGTTTAGAAGTTGCGGATAAGCTAGAGTTGGCAAGGAGTCAGGACCGGATGAGATTTGGCAAATCCTGCCACGTCCCGGTCATATAAAACACAACAAAAATACATCTCGGTCTCGTCTTGTTTTATTGAAAATCTCGTCCCGTCCTGTGAAAATCTCATCTCGTCCCAATTCAAAAATTTTAAAGCAAAACATAATGAAGCAAGCTGAGCTTCTTTTTTTTTTTTTAATCATTTGATAGAATCAACCTATGTGAATATGTGTTTAAATTGGGTTGGAATATCTTTTTATAACCGGACAAAGAAAGAGCATGATGTTAAGTCTCGATAATCAACGTAAAACTGTAAAAACATGCAATTATTTTCCAAATCATAAGATTTTGTATTGACTTAAACCGTTTGCTTCATTTATTTATTTTTTTGGGTTTGAATAGTTACTACTGCTGGCAAAAATTTGGAAACTTGGCCAGCAAGCATGAAGGAAGTTGAACAACAGCCAATGAAGTAAGTTGTATCATCATTTGGTGAATTTGTTTTTGCCTGCATATGAATGAATAAGCCAAATTCGAGTACAATGATGATTATTGTCAGGACGGCCCTGAGTTGCCTTAAATTTTACGAGGCATTAGACGAGTTTTTAAAATGAGATCCTATCAATAAAGGATAAAAAATATAAAAATCATATTATATATAAAAAAAATGAAATTTTTCTGGATTCGGATCCCTAATTTTGGATAAAATTTAAGAGATCCCATCCGGCCACTTATCTCGTCTCACCTCGAACCACCTACATCAGAGTTCCCATGGCTTCTTCTCTCATTCACGAGAAGAATTGCACATTTTCATAGAAAGAAAAGTAGCAGCACGCCGAGAAAAAACACCATAAAGAATTCAATGATGATGACAGCAGATCCCAGAGCTGAACCAAAAGTGAAAAAAAAAAAATTAATAATAATAGAGAATATTGATTTGAAAGTGCAAATTACTCAGATGAGGGCATGTTTCAATTATAACCATTGGTAACTAGCTTCAGTTCAGTTGAATTTATAAGCTCAACTGGTAAACTTGTTACCAGTAATCCATCATTAACTTTAATAGAAAATGTAATTTAAAAAAACTGAAACTTCTCCCATTCGTGTTTATGGCAGAGACTCGAATAGTATCTTCGCCATAAAAGTTGTCGTTTATGAATTAAAAAGAATGAAGAATCATGTCCCGAGAGGGTGTGGTTTGGTAGCAATAAACTTATGGTTTATAATTTGGTTGTCAAATGATGGGTTAGAGTACGGTGGGTGTATTTCTTATAAGAGCCGGAAACAGTCGGTGATTTTATCTGTTCTGTTCAAGTTCGGATCGAGTGATTTGACAGCGGGATTTCCAACGTTTCCAAAAATAAAAAATTATGTTACTAAAATTACTTTCAAGGGCAACAATTAAAAATTAAAATTAAAATAAAGAAAATTTAATTACTTGCAAGTTCGGCAGCAGAGGCTGACAGTGAGAATAAGGTGGAAGATAAAAGATTGAAATGAGAATAAACAATTTTTCAACGGCCATGATTGAGTTTTGATGTTTACAAAGCAAAGATCAGATGGTTTTATAGTATTATCGAGTATTGGGCTAGCCATTATTATGGTATGTCCCAAATTATATAATTTCCCAAAGGTTACCAATAAAAAATTTTATGGGCCGGATTTCGGGCCTTGATTTCTTGAAGGATCTACAAATTTTCATAGGCCCAAAAAAATGCTTGATTGGGCTCGGTTCTCTCATATTTAGCCCTCATCAAAATCAAATTTAAAATTACTTCTTCTTTTTTTTTTGTCAAAACCATCTATTTTTTTTTTTAAAAAAGCTAATCTTTCCGTAAATTTTAAAAATTTATTAAAAAATTTTGATTTCAGAATTGAATATATTTTTTTAAAAAATAAAGTATGATTTGGGTGGGGTAATATTTTATAGATTTTAATATATTTTAAAACTTAGTGCTAGTCTTTTCGCCCATTTTAAAAAGTTTCACAAACTAAAGAAAGTGAGTTGTTGTGAAGAAAGCAAAATGATGTGGATTTGCATAATGAAGATATTTTTTTGTTTTAGAAACCCTACATGATTTATACAAAAATGGTGGAAGATACAACATCAAATCATTATATTATTTCTCCAAAGTTGAATTTTCATCATTATATATTTATTACTCCAAAAACTTCCTATTCACTCTTCACTACTTCAATTTCTATATTAAATTTGTATGTGTAAACAAATTAATGTTTTTTTTTTTAAAAAAAAAAACTTTAGAACAACCTAAAAAATACACCAACGCAGTGGAGATGTTAACGGGTCGGATATGGTACGAGGATGTTAATATATGTATCTGACTATCTGTCCCGTTCAATCAACGGGTAAGAAAATATCCATTTTCTCGCCCTTGACGTATTGAACTATGTGCGAGTCCCCCGTTCACGGTAGAATTTTACCTCTATTTTAATGGGAATTCCAATACGTATACCCAACTCGTCCAACCAATAGATATGAAATATTGTGTTCTTACCCATCCTAATATACCGGGCCTCCGTTGGGATTTTTGCCATCTCTAATTGGTAGTAAAAGATTCTCTCTATGTTACGCAAAAGGAATGAGTATAAATCCTCCTAAGAGACTCGTCATTTTTAAAAAAAATATTTATAAGTGCGGAGTAGATCTTTTTTTTTATTGCTTGATAAATCCGGACTATTTTTTTTTTCAAAAAAAAAAAAAAAAAAAGATTAAGAAGAAGAAGATTGAACCATACTTGTTAGGAAAAAAAAACTTTAAAAATACGAATTTAAAATTAGACAACATGATATAGTTGTAATATAACATTTAATTTTAGTCGAACATCTCTATCTAGTATAACATTGACAAAAATCATAATTAAAAAGAGATTAATATTTTCCACTTGTTAATGAGATAATAATAATAAAAAAAAAAAAAATATATATATATATATATATATATATATATATATAATGATGTCAAATGATTTAGGTAACGGACACCACTTAATTAAAAAAATACTTTAATTTAATTTAATTAATTCAATCTAATTCTCAAACTACATCTCAAAATTTACAAATATCTATTCCGGATAGGTGTTAAATGAAAGCCAAATGTTAATGGTAGCAAATACTAAAAGCAATGGGGCTCTAAACTTTTGTTGCTTTGTATGTATTGGGATCTCACATTTTAATAAAACAACAACCAAACTAGAAGATAAAAAAAAAACACTAACTCTATTATACTACAAGACAAATATATTGCATTAGAATTTGTGTTTCTTCTTATTTTGTTTAATTTGATTCTCATTTTATTAAAAAATAAGAACCAAATTAGAAGATAAAAAATATATATATGAATTCTATTTAATGTTTTAGTTTCATACTTGTAGTCTTTATTAAAAAGATATTCTATATATCCATTCGAATAAGAACGACTTTAATGTACTTAAAGGGTGCATTTGATGGAGCGTTAACGCCAACGTTTTAACACTCCACTAAACAGGTAAGTTAACGCTCAAAAAAATCATAATTTCACAATATGAGATTATTTTTTGACGCTAATTTATACTCTAATATTTATTGCATGAGTTATAAATTAGTTTATATTCTGTAATAATATAATGCACACTGATTGTTTGTTTTTACTTAATTACTTTTTTTCCTTTTAAACATCAACATCACTTTTGGTTTGTTCCAAAATCCCAATCTTATCTTCCTTTTAGTGATCTTAATCATTCATTAGGATTCATACACATTTCAGAAAATTATGTCCCTAATGAACGTGATTTAGTGGTGTAGGATTTATGATATGGTTTTCAGGTCATTGATTCAAATTCATGGGGTACGTTTATTTTTAATAACATGAGGTTTTACCTGCTCTGTTTAAGTCCGAATCAGATAATTTGACAACGAAATTTCCAATATTTTCACAAAAAAAAATGTTCCTTATTAGTTCCAACACAAGTGTTTTTACATAAATTCTCAGCCTAGTCACAATCACATAAGTGCATAAGCACTTTTTTATCTTTCTTAATTACTTGATTTTTATTTTTATTTTTAAGTTGTGACCAAACCAAACATGTCCTAATATTTGTGTTAAGTCATGTCAATTTCAATTGAGTTGCCATGCAACCACTAGCCCAATTGGCTCTATCATTCAAATTGTGAAAGTGGGCCAATTTTAGTCTTCTTGATTGTATTTTTTCAGCAAAATGGTCAATCACATTTGGGACCATGAAAGTGAATTAAGAGCTCTTAGATTCAATCTCCATCTCATCTCATTTTTAATAAATTGATGAAAGAAATCTATAGTAGTGTATTGATTGAAGTTGTATTTAAAATGTTTCACATATAGAAAAATCAAGAGAAAAGTTCAAAAAAATCTTATGGTTTTGCTCATTTGTAAAATTAAGACTCTATTTTTTTTTTTATGACAAAAGACTATCTTGTAAATTCGTCTGTTAGTAAAAATCAACAATCGGTAACATCATTAGTATGTAATAATGTGGCATGGACGTTTTCTTACTTCCATATTTCCACATCAATAGATATTATTTATGCCACATCAACATTCATGACCATGTCACGTCAATAGACATCATGTCACAGATGCAGACATCATATGACGTCAACATTTATGAGCATGTCGTGTCAACAAACGTCATATCAGCAATCACTAAGCTATCAATTTTGCTGAATTTTACTATGGAATGAAATCACACGATAATCTTTTATCACGAAAAAATCACAATCACGACACCACAAATTATTTTTTTTTGGTACTTTTTCCAAAAATCAATATGGCAAATAAGAGTACATATCTCTTTAATTTTAAAATGAAGGAATTTTGCAATAACGACATCAATAGAAAATTTCAACGGATTAAATTATAATAAAAATTATGATATCATTGTATTTTATTAAGAAAAAACAAATATTATAAATATTTATAAATATCACGACACCATTTGATCTTAAAATAGCGAAAACCCCAAACTCCCATTCAAAATGAGTATGGGTGGTAAAAATATCCATATCCATATTTATTGGATATTTAACTATCCATCTAATTGAATTTGGATAATATCCATCAAATATTTATTGGATATAGATATGAATAATTTTTTAAACATCCAATTGTATATTGGGTGGACAATGGATGTGTATGAATATTAATTTTTTATCTAATATCCAACTAAAATTTGAGAAACACAAAGTGTCATTAATTAAAAAAATTATTATAAAAAATATCTTTATAATATAATTATAAAAATAAATATCCAGCTCAGGTTCAGATCTAGATTGGTGCACGGACTCAGGCAAGGCTCAGTGTCGGGACTCGGGCCAGGATCGGTGCTGGGATCCAATCCGGACTCGGTGCCTGCACCTTGCCGAGTTCGATGTTGGGACCCTGGTAAGGGACATAGGCTCGGTGTCGGGACCTAGGCTGGGCTCTGCGCCAAGATTCGAGTCTTACTCTGTTTCGGGGCATGGCCGGGCTAGGGTTCAAACCCAGGTCGGTACCTTGCTTTGTTCCGGGACCGATGCCGGGCTTGGTGCCAGGACCCATTCGGGTTAGGGTTTATACCTAGGTCGGTGCCAAGAACAGGGCCAGGCTTGGTATTAGGATTGAGGCTGGGTTCGATGTCGGGATCAGGGTTGGGCTCGATTTCGAAACCGCTGTTGGGCTCGGGTTCCATGATATATTTCTTCATTCATTTTTTTTAGATTTATCGCCAACCGTACTTTCCCATGCACAAATTCTGGGAAAAAATATTTTGGTATGTATTATTAATTTATTAGTAAAAATATTTTTATAATAATAATAAATTATTCAACATTAATATAATTAATAAATGATTTAATTATAATATTTTCCATTCAAGTAAACGGCTAAAATTGGATATTTATAAATATTAATGGATATACATATCTATGTGGATAAAACCCATATTCATATCCAAAGATAGATATATATATGAATTTATTCATTTTGGATATATATGATTTTCGACATGGATGTAAATTATATATATTTAATTGGATAATTACCATCCCTAAAAATTAGGGGTGACAAAACGAATCAATGAATCGAATTTGTATCGAATCCTAAACGAATCGAATCAAAATGTGATGAATTCGTATTCGATTCGTTTATTAAACGAATCATAATATCAGGATTCATATTTGATTCGTTTATTAAACGAATCGAATACGAATATTCGTTTATTCGTTTAGTCATGATATTATTTAATAAAATAATTTACCACAGTCGATTTACATTAATTCTTCATAAATATATACATATAAAATATGTAATTAATATATTTACAAAAAATATTTCACCAAATATCGAAAATATTACTTTTTTTTATGGTAATTAGTTATAATTTCTCGAATCTTAATTGAAAATTAACAAGAACTAGTAAATAAAAATAATAAAACGAATCATAAACGAATAAATGAATCAATGAGCTTAAATTCGTATTCGATTCGTTTAATAAACGAATCGAATCGAATTGACCAATTTATTAAACGAATCCATTTTTTCAAACTCGTATTCGCTTTAAAGCGAATCGAATCAAACGAATAAATGAATCCTGACCCAAATTGCCACCCTTACTAAAAATGAGTACAAACTTGGATGATGATAACACCATCACTACCACATAATTAATTACATCAACAATAAATTAAGGATAGTAATTAAAGGAGGGTTAATTAATTAATAACATAGAGATTTATTTACGTGGGAAAGATGACCCTAATTAAAAAAATTCTAAATGTAATGGTATCATATCATTCATGTAACAATTAAAAAAATATCTTATCATGCTCGTTAATATATTAAAAAACTACCAAATAAATAATACATGACATATGTTTATCAGTTGATGTTACCACGTCACTAATATTTTCGTTATATGACTTATATCGATGGAAAAAGTATACTTTAACCTAATTATATTTTACTACATGTGTTAAAATACTAAATAAATAAATAATAATTATATTTAATATATTTTTACGTATTATATATTTATTATTTAATGGTACCATATAATGATCACTTTATCGTATTTGTTGACTTATCATTCTTGCTTTGGCACCATCATAAAATTTGTGCCACATGGAAAATACAGTATATTTGTTTTGTTGTTTAGCACCACGATTTTAATGCAACTAATAATATTTTAATACCAACGAACGGTTGGTTGGTTGAGTGGTAGCTGGCTCAATCATAGGAGGCTCGACTGGGTATGCTCCCCAGTTCGAGTCCCGCTAGAGTCACCATCGTTGGGAGGACCATACCGTACAGCTCTCGGTCCGAATCCAGATTAGTCATGGCCAAAGTGGCATTGGATACCAGATGGAGAACCAAAAAAAAATAATATTTTAACGTTTCTACAAACAGTGCATGCATATCAGATGTTTTTCAAAGGTTACGTTTAGTTTATGAACAAAATTATTTTTAAAATCGAATCGGTCTGCTGGGTTAAATGGATTGAACAAGAAATCGGTCATAAATGTTGAATCCTAAAAATCGGGATGGAAAAAAATCAATCAAAATCTGTCAAAATTGATGAAATTATCTTTGACATCAACTTGTTCAACTAAAACGGTTCAACATACCAAATCAATCAGTCTTTTCAGAATCGGACCAGTGATCAAATTATAGTAAATTTCCTAAATATAAAAATGTGCATGTAAATATATAGGAATGAATAGGCATGATCTTCTTTTAGGAAATGATATGACCCTTAGAGTTGAAATGCCTCATTGGAGGGTCATGACTCCTAAATGAGTGTACACTTTGACATAAAAGTATCTTTAGAAGACAATCCTCCATGTTTGTAAATAAAGACATAGGGTTCTCATTTTAATTATTAATTTACTCAATTAATTCTTATATAGAAAGTTATATTAAAAAGTCTAAAGTTCTTTTATATTTGAGAGAGTTCCACTATTTTGTCCAAGTTCTTGAAGAAATGAATGCCCCTTATACAAGAAGCAACCAAGTTATCTTGGGAGAACATTAGTGTAGGCATTGCATTTTTGCATGTGAAACCCGATGATGAGTCTCAGTTGGAGGCACTACCTTTTTAGCTAAGGATATTGCGGGAAACGGAGGTCGGAAGGGGAAATTCAGAATAAGTACGTCATCAAGTTCATCTCACAAGTTCACTGTCTTCGTTAGTGCTGCGTTCGTTACTTCGTTCGAACGTCAGACAGATTGCGGACGTTCGTGTAGCGTTCGAATTGGCGTTCGAACGGCGTCGGTGTTTCTGGTTTTGCTGCTAGCCTCGCACCCCAGCCCAATTAGCTCCCCAAAGCCCATAAAACACATCCCAATTTAATTAAATTAAACATTAAATATTAAATAAAATATCTAAACCATTTACCAATTAAATAAAACACAAAATATAATCATACCTAATTAAGATAAATCAAATATATTAACTTCCTAACTAAACAAATCACATACTAAATTAAAAAGATGTCATGCCTAATTAAAATCAATCATAACAAATTAAAGATATTGACTTCCTATTCTAGCCAAGATTTGTCCCCCCTCAATCTTTGACTTTCCTTGCTCACACCAAATCAAATCCTCATTTTAATGCCAAAATCTCTTCCTTGTGAGACAAGGTGAAGCTCTAACCCTTCTCTATATAAACAACCCCTAACCAAAGCCATCATCTCTCCTAGTTCACGCCCATCACAGAAATAAAAGAAGAGAAGAATTTCCAACCCCCTCTCCAAGCTCTCCATTCACGCCAATCACAAGAATAAGTAACAAAAAATATTCTTTTCATCTCCTCCATTCCATAGTCGAACACATCACCCTCCTTAACCCCTCCATAACCGAAAATAACAAGCCTTTATATCTTCCTAAAGCCACTGAAACCAACCCTATACAACAGCCCTCCATCACCGAAAATTATAACCAAAAACTGAACTGCAGTGAACATAAAACTGCATTGTTTTACACGCCCAAACAGCAGTAATTTAACCCCTAAAACAGCAGTAAAACACACTTAAAACATTCCCTAAAAACCTTAAAGTAATAACATAAAAACTTCATTCATAATCCTTAAAATAAATCACACAAGACTACACTAAAAACCCACACAAAAACTCGGAACAGTCCGTTGAAACGGAGTCCAAACAGCAAGCAAAACAGCAAAGCAGTGAGCTAGGACGCTAAACCAGTGAACCGGAGAAGTTGAGAAGATGTACCCTTCCGACGTCCGTGAAACGCAAGCCTGAAAGTTGGCAAAAAGGTTAGACCTGAGGGTATCTTTCACACTCATTTTTTTTTGTATTATTTATTAAATATTACTTGCATGATTGTCATGTTGAAATGCATGTTGTGGCCCTTGAGTAGATAAATATGCATCAATTATGAGATGTTGTATGTTGTGGCTGTGGAATAAAATGAGAGACGTGTCAACTCTCGCGGTATATCGGATGGAAACCCGGACATAAATTTCATAGCCGATTCCGAATGGACGGTAATATGATCTGTACTCGGGACACAACTCCACGTACCGCTTGAGTAAACGGCACCCTCTTTTGTTTTGTGTTGATTTTATTTATTTATTTTTCGTCACTTGAATTCTGTATGTTGCTCATTTATGCATGACTCAATCGAGCGCATGGGCTTAGTAAGTGGAATGAAAGATCCCATATGGGGAGGGGTTAAAGCCCTTTACCACGATGCTTTGCCGCGCCGGTTGATGTGTGTTCGGTTGGATGTAAGATGTGTTCAATCGGGCATACTTAGTTTGATATGATTGTCTTTATGTTTTTATGCATGGTTCAATCAAGCGCATGGGCTTAGTAAGTGGAATGAAAGATCCCCTATGGGGAGGGGTTAAAGTCCTTTACCACGATGCTTTGCCGCGCCGGTTGATGTGTGTTCGGTTGGATGAAAGATGTGTTCAATCGGGCATACTTAGTTTGATATGATCGTCTTTATGTTTGTATGCATGATGCGATCGAGCGCATGGGCTTAGTAAGTGGGATGAAAGATCCCCTATGGGGAAGGGTTAAAATCATTTACCACGATGCTTCGCTGCGCCTCGCATTGTACTATTTACCATTTATGTATTGCGTCCCATTTCATGCATCAGGTCTGTTCCCGTTCGAAAGCATTTATGAACGCAACTCGAACGCGCATGCATTTTTGCCTTACCATGCATCAGGTCTCATCTCTGTTCGAACGCGTTCACGAACGCCATACGAATGTGAGCATTCTGTTTCATTTCTGTTCGAACGCGTTCACGAACGCCATACGAACGTGAGTATTCTGTTTCATTTCCGTTCGAACGCGTTCATAATCGCCATACGAACGTGAGTATTCTGTTTCATTTCCGTTCGAACGCGTTTACGAACGCTACTCGAACGAGAACCTTCTGTTTACCGTTCGAACGCGTCTACGAACGCTGCACGAACGCCCACGGTAAACAATCCTCTTGCATCACATTACGACATGTCCATCTCAGCACATAGTTCTTTTTTTTTTACGTTATGCATTTGTATTACCTCTCTAGTTGTCTATTTCTGTTATGCGCTTAAATATCTTTTCTTAATATGCATGCTAGTAAGAATGCTATTTGTTTGCGCTTCTGTGTCCACCAATGCGTTCATTAACTTGTATGCTTGCCGTATGATAAACCTTATGTATGCAAATTGAGACATAGATTACATGCAAATAGGCTGTACGCAAATTCGAATATGTGTTACATGTAAATTTAGATGAACTTGTTGATGTATATATGTGGATTTAGAAGCATGATATTCTTAGAAATAAGTGTTACTTAAGCCTGATTAAATTATCATATAAATCCTTTCATTACAAGTGGCATAAGTAAGGGACCATTCCGAACCCAACGGTTTGAGGTCTTCCCTTGCGATGGGTGAGTGCGGCCTTAAATCTCATTTTTCCGGTTCACACCGGATGGCGACTCCATTATTCTCCGGTTTAGTCCCCCGTGGCTACTCCGTACTCCCGACCGGGCCGCGAGCCCGGGACAACATGCATCGTCCAGTTTCTGTGTTCCCACAGTCTGGCGACTCCACTGGGGATAGAGAATCGGCCCCGAAATATTGTCTTGTGATGTTTGGATTTATGTTTTAATTGACCGTGTCTATAGTGGATAAAGTGAGGGTTTAATCAAAGGCATTTTGAGGCTAGGTAATGGTTTGATGTCTTCCTTCATTCACTACCTTTCTAGAAGGAAAAGATGTGAAGGCACCTAGATAGCCATCTACTCGTAGCCTATTGTGATGGACTAATTTGGAGGACTCGTTGTTTATTCCTGACACCAAGCGATAAGAGCCTAAGAGGCTTGGGTATTTAAGTGAGCCTCGCTCCACCTTCCCTCTGGGGAATCTACAACGGGAAATCCATTTGACAGTCCGTCACACACCATAGCTCATTGGCACGTACCTTAGTGTATAAAAAAGGGTGCGCTCACTTGGTTGCTCGAACCCTTGAGTGGGGAGACCTAGTTGTGGGCCATCCTTCGCCGGTGAGAGCCTTTGTCTATACTCTTGCTAACCCACCCATAGACAGGGTTGGCTAAAGTAACAATTATTTCCTTGAATATGTGCTTGTGGACCATCCTCATTTGGATGCAGTTGGACTATTGTCAGAAATGCGGGCTTGCTGGGCCATTTAAACTGGGGCAAGTTCGCACCTTATGACTATTAGGCCAAAAGCTTCTGAAATGTTGATAGGCCATTATGTAGAAATTATTATGTCATGTTTGCATCATCTTTCTTCTATGCTTGTGTTTGGGAACATCGCCGTTTAGATCCATTTGGACCATTTGTCATGGGATATGGGCTTGTTGAGCCATTTAAACTGGGACAAGAACGTATTTCATGACTATTGGGCCAAAGGCTTCTAAGTGATTGATGGGCCACTTTGTGATTGTGTTCGGAACGTTACCATTTGGATTTAGTCGGGCACTTTGTCATGAGATGTGAACTCATTTGGCCATTTAAACTGGGATGGGTTCACTCCTGTGACAATTAGCCCAAAAGATTCTAAAATGGTAACGGGCCGATTTGTTTGAAAATTTTAATTGATTTAATATGTTATATATATTACATGCATCTCTTGCACCTCATACATACATATATCATGTTAACACCATCTATGTCTCAAAAAGACATCATCGATACCGTTTGGGTTAGAGAAGGGACAAGACTCACTAAAAGAACAAGTATGAGTGAATCCGATAATGAGGTGTCCCGTATGGATCAGTTAGAGAACGGTCTCGCCAAGGTCACTGAACAGTTGCAAGCTTTGACTACTGCTATGGCTGGTATAGCTGGGTCTCGTGCCGGGGTTAATTCTGGGGATGTGAGGCAAGAGGAATCTCCGAACAGATTGGGGAATGATACCCCCGTTTTTGATGATGATATGGCAGAGTATGCAGCAGGCAGAGTATCTGGGTCTCAGGCAGAGTTACAGAAACTTCGGGATCAGGTTGAGTCGGTTACCCGCAAGATGAGGGGTAAGAATGAGGATCTGCTGGATTATGACACACTGAATTTCGAGGAACAGTTGCCAGCACAGTTCAAGATGCCTGATATGGCTAAGTTTAACGGGAATGGGGATCCAAGGGTGCATCTCCGACAGTTTGTATCAGTCATGAGTTCAGTTGGCCTGTCTTAGCGCCAAGTGCAGATAATGTTTGGAATGTCGCTCGAGGGAGCTCCCGTGGTGTGGTACCACAGTTTGGAGAAGAAAGTGAATGAAGATTGGAGGGAGTTGGCTGATGCTTTCCTGAAGCAGTATGTCACTGACCTAGAGATCGATCTGTCACTCCGCGATCTGGAGAATGTTAAGCAGAAAGCGGAGGAGAGTTTTAAGGAGTATGTGGACCAGTGGAGGGGTCAGTTATTAAAGATGCAGACTAGGCCTTCGAAGAAGGATCAGATTAAGATGATTATCAAGGGCACCAAGCCCTCCATTTACAGCAAGTTGAGGAGGATGACCTCCATGATTGCAGACTTTCGACAGTTGAGGGAAACTGTCATGGATATTGAGGAAGAAGAGGCCGAGAATAGAAAATTCTATGGTTTGAACAGGAGGCCCATTGGGGGAACATCGGGAGCAAAGCCCGTTTCTGCTGAGATTGCCGCTATCCGGAACCGGCAGTTTTCCAACTTGGGAAGACCCCTGTCAAATGTGCTAGAGAAACTGAAGAGGCAAGGGCTTTTAAAACCCTTGGAAGCCAAACTATTACCCAATCCCCTACCATCACATTATAACCTAAGCCTTTACTGTCACTTTCACCAACAAAAGGGCCATGACACTGACAATTGCGCCCGACTCCGCCATGAAATCCAAGACCTGATAGACTCCAAGAAAATACCTGACCCAGAAACAGAACAGTCTGACACACACAGAAACCCCTTACTCAATTACCGTGCCGTACCACCACCAGCCTATATGATCAATTTTGGCCTCCCAGAAGACCTTGTCCTAAAATCCTTTCACCCTCAAGCCTTTTGCCTGGGAATCTGGGATAGTACTAGTGAAGATGAGACTGAGCAGGGGAAAAACTTTTGGCTTGATTTCTCTAGCAGTGACGAGGAAGAAGTGAGGGGAATGACGTGCAGTGGTCGTTTTTACAATGATATGGCGGAGAAGGGTAATGAAGTTTTGACAGATGGTAGAGAAGTGGTTGAGGCTGCAGAAAATACTGAGGGGGATATAGTGCTGAGGCAATTGAGGAAGACTAGGGCACAAGTGAGTATTTGGGAACTGTTATGTGCTTCTCGAGAGCATAGGCAGGCCATGGTTGAGGCCTTGAGCAAAATTGTGGTACCGGAAGACGCCAACCCTGCAATGTTTGTTGGGTTAGCAAGAGTATAGACAAAGGCTCTCACCAGCGAAGGATGGCCCACAACTAGGTCTCCCCATTCAAGGGTTCGAGCAACCAAGTGAGCGCACCCTTTTTTATACACTAAGGTACGTGCCAATGAGCTATGGTGTGTGACGGACTGTCAAATGGATTTCCCGTTGTAGATTCCCCAGAGGGAATGTGGAGCGAGGCTCACTTAAATACCCAAGCCTCTTAGGCTCTTATCACTTGGTGTCAGGAATAAACAACGAGTCCTCCAAATTAGTCCATCACAATAGGCTACGAGTAGATGGCTATCTAGGTGCCTTCACAGCTTTTCCTTCTAGAAAGGTAGTGAATGAAGGAAGACACCAAACCATTACCTAGCCTCAAAATGCCTTTAATTAAACCCTCACTTTATCCACTATAGACACGGTCAATTAAAACATAAATCCAAACATCACAAGACAATATTTCGGGGCCGATTCTCTTTCCCCAGTGGAGTCGCCAGACTGTGGGAACACAGAAACTGGGCGACGCATGCTATCCCGGGCTCGCGGCCCGGTCGGGAGTACGGAGTAGCCACGGGGGACTAAACCGGAGAATAATGGAGTCGCCACCCGGTGTGAACCGGGAAAATGAGATTTAAGGCCGCACTCACCCCTCACAAGGGAAGACCTCAAACCGTTGGGTTCGGAATGGTCCCTTACTTATGCCACTTGTAATGAAAGGATTTATATGATAATTTAATCAGGCTTAAGTAACACTTATTTCTAAGAATATCATGCTTCTAAATCCACATACATACATCAACAAGTTCTTCTAAATTTACATGTAACACATATTCGAATTTGCGTACAACCTATTTGCATGTAATCTATGTCTCAATTTGCATACATAAGGTTTATCATACGGCAAGCATACAAGTTAATGAACGCATTGGTGGACACAGAAGCGCAAACAAATAGCATTCTTACTAGCATGCATATTAAGAAAAGATATTTAAGCGCATAACAGAAATAGACAACTAGAGAGGTAATACAAATGCATAATGTAAAAAAGGGAACTATGTGCTAAGATGGACATGTCGTAATGTGATGCATGAGGATCTGTTTACCGTGGGCGTTCGTGCAGCGTTCGTAGACGCGTTCGAACGGTAAACAGAAGGTTCTCGTTCGAGTAGCGTTCGTAAACGCGTTCGAACGGAAATGAAACAGAATACTCACGTTCGTATGGCGTTTGTGAACGCGTTCGAACGGAAATGAAACAGAATGCTCACGTTCGTATGGCGTTCGTGAACGCGTTCGAACAGAGATGAGACCTGATGCATGGTAAGGCAAAAATGCATGCGCGTTCGAGTTGCGTTCGTAAACGCGTTCGAACGGGAACAGACCTGATGCATGAAATGGGACGCAATACATAAATGGCAAATAGTACAATACGAGGCGCGGCGAAGCATCGTCGTAAAGGATTTTTACCTCTTCAATTAGAGGACCTCTCATCGCACTTACTTAACCCATGCGCTCGATCGCATCATGCATACAAACATAAGGACAATCACATCAAACTAAGTATGCCCGATTGGGCATATCTTACATCCAACCGAACACACATCGACCGGCGCGGCAAAGCATCGTGGTAAAGGGCTTTAACCCTTCCCCATAGGGGATCTTTCATCCCACTTACTAAGCCCATGCGCTTGATTGAACCATGCATAAAAACATAAAGACAATCATATCAAACTAAGTATGCCCGATTGAACACATCTTACATCCAACCGAACACACATCAACCGGCGTGGCAAAGCATCGTAGGGGATCTTTCATTCCACTTACTAAGCCCATGCGCTCGATTGAGTCATGCATAAATAAGCAACATACATAATTCAAGTGACGAAAAATAAATAAACAAAAGCAACACAAAACAAAATAGGGTGCCGTTTACTCAAGCGGTACGTGGAGTTGTGTCCCGAGTACAGATCATATTACCGTCCATTCGGAATCGACTATGAAATTTATGTCCGGGTTTCCATCCGATATACCGCGAGAGTTGACACGTCTCTCATTTTATTCCACAGCCACAACATACAACATCTCATAATTCATGCATATTTATCTACTCAAGGGCCACAACATGCATTTTAACATGACAATCATGCAAGTAATATTTAATAAATAATACAAAAAAAAAAATGAGTGTGAAAGATACCCTCAGGTCTAACCTTTTTGCCAACTTTCAGGCATGCGTTTCACGGACGTCGGAAGGGTACAGCTCCTCAACTTCTCCGGTTCACTGGTTTAGCGTCCTAGCTCACTGCTTTGCTGTTTTGCTTGCTGTTTGGACTCCGTTCGGCCTCTGTTTTGCTGCTCACTGTTCAGGTCACCTGTTTTGACGTTTCAACGGACTGTTCCGAGTTTTTGTGTGAGTTTTTAGTGTAGTCTTGTGTGATTTATTTTAAGGATTATGAATGCAATTTTTATGTTATTACTCTAAGGTTTTTAGGGAATGTTTTAAGTGTGTTTTACTGCTGTTTTAGGGGTTAAATTACTGTTGTTTGGGCGTGTAAAACAGTGCAGTTTTATGTTCACTGCAGTTTGGTTTTTGGTTATAATTTTCGTTGATGGAGGGCTGCTGTATAGGGTTGGTTTCGGTGGCTTTAGGAAGATATAAAGGCTTGTTATTTTCGGTTATTGAGGGGTTAAGGAGGGTGATGTGTTCGGTTATGGAATGGAGGAGATGAAAAGAATATTTTTTGTTACTTATTCTTGTGATTGGCGTGAATGGAGAGCTTGGAGAGGGGGTTGGAAATTCTTCTCTTCTTTTATTTATGTGATGGGCGTGAACTAGGAGAGAGGATGGCTTTGGTTAGGGGTTGTTTATATTGAGAAGGGTTAGGGCTTCACCTTGTCTCACAAGGAAGGGATTTTGGCATTAAAATGAGGATTTGATTTGGTATTGAGCAAGGAAAGTCAAAGATTGAGGGGGGACAAATCTTGGCTAGAATAGGAAGTCAATATCTTTAATTTGTTATGATTGATTTTAATTTAATTCAATTTAAATTATAATCTTCACCTGACTCGCTTGTTTCGCTTCGGGTTCGCTTGTTGGACCTCTATTTTAAAACACATCAAACCCATTAAATCACATCTCACAAATTAAATAATTAAAACATTTAAAATACATGTCACAAATTAAATTGAATTAAAAAATAATTAAAATTAAATTAAATAACTAAATTGAAATTAAACTAAATCAAATTAAAATCCATTTAAACTAAATCAAATTAATTCCAATTTAAATTAAATTAAAACAAATTAAATTTAAATTAAATTAAATTAAAACTAATACCAAAATTAAATAAATATTTTCCTAAAACAAATAAATTCCCCAATTAATTGATTTTGTTTCCTATTAAAGCCATGCATAACCCTAATTCCCCTACCCTCTCACTATAAAAATAACACAAAATAAACCCTAAGGACCTTCCTCTCATTCACTCTCTCTCTCGGCACTTCAAACAAAAGAATAAACCCTAATCAGCCATCCTCTCTCTCTCGGATCCTCTCTCTCTCGGCCACAACCAGAAGGTGAAACCCTTAGCAGCTCTAGCCTCTCTCTCACCTCCTAGCTCTCGGCAGCCCTCTACTAGCAAACAAAAAAACCATCCTCTCATTCACTTTGACACGGCAATTCACCAAAAAAAATACAAACCATAATCCCTTAGCAGCCCTCTCTCTGACGATACACGCGCAGCCTTTGGCCCCCTCATTCTTCAACAAAGCAGACAAAGAACTCACGCACAAACCCTAGGAACCTGCTCTCTCTCTCTCGGCATGCATAAACAATAAACCCCCCACTCATCTCACTAAAACGGCTCTCACTTCACACAGACTTTCTCATCTACTCAGCAAACCGTGACACATACTGACCATCACAAACAGCCAGCACAAAGCCACCCTTCTCGGCATCAACCAACCACCACCGTAGATCACTTCTCCCTCAACAGCACCACTCGGCACCTTCAAACGCATGAACCAGTAACCCTAGCAGCCAGCACAAAGCCAAGCCCTCACAACCACTCAGCAGCAACCCACGTGAACCATCGAGCCACAAACTGCTATGACCGAATGAATAAAATGAACCTTAAGCTGCAGTCCACTCCACGTGAGGCAACAAGCCACTGACCAGAAACAAACAAACAACAAGCCAAGCCCATCAAACCCCACGTTAACAGCCCATTCAGCCACGTTCACAGCCCTTCAACAGCCCTCACGCCTATAAGCCACAAACAGACCTCACGACAACAGCCCCCTGACCAAGCCTGCCTCTCACGCAATTTGCCTCCACTCAGCTAATTCACCTGCCGAACACGCCAATCGCCTCAATACCTCACGCCAATCGCCACCTTGCCTTACACCAATTGCCACCTTGCCTCACGCATCAACACAGCACTCACGCAGCTGTGCCCCACAAGTCTCACGCACGCACCATAAAACCACACAGCCCTTCAGTTTATTGCCACCCACAGCCAGCCATTATCCACGTGACAAGAACCCTTCACACAGCCAGCGCATCATCAACTCCCCTGACCAACCTCAACAACGCCACCTGCCAACCTCAATCCACGCTTGCCTCTTCGTCAAACACTCACAATTCTTCATCAACACTCACGTAAACCATACTGCCTTCAGAGTAGCCAATTCATCAAATCCACGTTAGAAGCCCTCACCGATTCTCACAGCCCACGCACAACATTGCTCAACGCCACCTGCACCCTTACTTCACACTTAACCTAACCGATCAAACACATAAACAAACTGCGCCAAATACCCTCATGTTACTGCCCTTGAAACCAACCGAAAAAACACAGCAACAGCCCCTGCAAAACATAGCCTAAAACAGTCCATAAATTACCCAAAACAGTCCCTAAATTACCCCAAAACAGTCCAGAAAAACTGCATCTTACCACCTAGAACCGAGACCATAAACAGCAGCGAAACGGAGTGAAAGCAACAACCCGAACAGCGAAACAGCGAGGAAAAATGTTGGATTAGTGAACCAGAAAAGTTGCGGAGCAACAACCCTTCCGACGGACGTGTAACGCCCTTTCGTGAGACGACAAAAGAGGTTAGACCTGAGGGCACCTTTTTTTATTTATCTTCTTTCGTTTTATTTCATTTATTTTAAAATATTATTGCATGAGAGTCGTTTGAAGCATGATGTGGTTGTTGGATGAGCGGGACATGTGTTCCCTTTTGTGGTATATCGGATGGAAACCCGGACGTAAATTCCGTAGCCGATTCCGAATGGACGGTAGTGCGGTCTGCACTCGGGATACAATGCCATGTACCACTTAAGATATACATATCTCGTCTCATCCAAATTTGTATTTGAGCATGTCATAGTTCTATGTCGTTTATTTATTATTTTAAGCGTGATTTAATTTAGTCTTGTTATTTAATTTCCAAAACATGATTGTGTTATTTAGGCATGTTGTTTCTCCATTCTTTATGCATGATGTTTCGTTTAGTTTATGTTTATATTAATTAGTTATTTGTTTACTTTGGTTTAATGGTTCAATATGCTTGTTGTGTTATATTGCGTGGAGTTATTTGGATGAAAGCATGTTAGATCTAAGTACCATTGAGCATGATTATTGAGTAGACTCGGTTGATTAATTGCACAAATTATATCATCACAAGTGACATAAGTAATGGACCATTCCGAACCCAACGGTTTGAGGTCTTCTCTTGCGAGGGGTGAGTGCGGCCTTAAATCTTTGTCCCGGTTCACACCGGGTGGCGACTCCATGTTATTTCGTACTTCCCAACCAGGCCGCGAGCCTAGAACAGCGTTGCCCAGGTTCTGTTGTCTACAATTAGCCACAAGAAATCCGTAGAGCACCGAGGCGGGGCTAATAAATTCTTAAGGACATAAGCCAAATCAATTAGTCTTTTCATAATCGGACCAGTGATCAAATTGTAGTAAATTTCCTAAATATAAAAATGTGCATGTAAATATATAGGAATTAATAGGCATGATCTTCTTTAGGAAAGGATATGACCCTTAGAGTTGAAAGACTTCATCAGAGGGTCACTCCTAAAGGGGTGTACACTTTGACATAAGAGTATCTTTAGAAGACAATCCTCTATGTCTACAAATAAAGGCATAGAGTTCTCATTTTAATGATTGAATTTACTCAATTAATTCTTATATAGAAAGTTATATTAAAAAGTCTAAAGTTCTTCTATATTTGAGAGAGTTCCACCATTTTGTCCCAGTTCAAGTTCTTGAAGAAAAGAGTGCACCTTCTACAAGAAGCAACCAATTTATTCTGGGAGAACGTTAGCCACAAGAAATCCGTAGAGCACCGAGGCGAGGCTAATAAGTTATTAAGGACAAAGACATCTCGGCTTAGTTTAAAATAATCATTTTCTTCAACACATTTCCAGGTTTTTCTTGTTTCTCAAGTTCCATATTTATGCTTAAAAAACACCATCAACATATATCCTCTAGTTCTAGGTAACAACGAGTTTGCGAGTTGATGTAGGGAACTATAAAAAAGATGGTGTACCGATGAATCCGTCGGTGGTCACTCCGTGAACCACAGAGAAAAATGCCTTGGCTGCTAATCTGGTCCTTCCTGCCACGCTCATGTGCCAAAGAGAAAGACTCGGTGGGACGTAACCCGACCCCGAGCTGAGAGAAAACACTTGGCTCCGGGGGAATGTTACGTCCCCAGTCCAAAGGGACAGACTCGGTGGGACGTAACCCGACCCCGAGCTGGGAGAAACACTTGGCACAAGTGGCCTCGGCGGAACGAAATCCAGCCCCGAGCCGAATTAACAAGTGGCATCGGCGGAACTAAATCTAGCCCCGAGCCGAAACAAACATCGATCTCGGCGGTACAAGAGCAGACTCGAGCCGGAAAGAAACATCGGTCTCGGCGGTACAAGAGCAGACCCGAGCCGGAAAGAAACATCGGTCTCGCCGGTACAAGAGCAGACCCGAACCGGAAAGAAACATCTGTCTCGGCGGTACAAGAGCATACCCGAGCCGGAAAGAAACATCGGTCTCGGCGGTACAAGAGCAGACCCGACCCGTAAAACAAATATCAAAACCATTGTGTGTGCCATAACAAACAAGCATAATCAAATGTCAGCCTAAGACAGAAGATGTCTTACTCACATTTTTTGGATTCGTTGCCTTTCTTGCAACTCTACAAGGGTCACTACAAGCAAGACTCTTCTTAATACATCCTCTCTGCATCTCAGCATTCCACGCATCCGATCGGATGACTTCCGCTATCAATTTTGGTCGACCTCAAAAACTGAATGGTCTATGTACACACTGAGATAGCCTTCTTTCACCAAGTCTTCCACCTGCTCTCGCATGTCTCTGCACCCATTCGTGGCATGTCCCCTTACGTTATGGTAGATACAGTAAACCCTATTATTTCCCTCCTCAATCGGGAACCTCCTCAAATTAGGCTCGGCCAACAGACCTTTATCCTGGATTTCCCGAACTATCTGGGCTATAGGTTTGTTTAGGGGGGTGTATATTGTCCTCCCCGCGACACGGTTGACTTGGACATATGACTTTATCTCTTGAACATGACTACTCGGAGGTGTCGGTCTGAGTTTCTTCTGCTCCGGGACTGGTCTCCTCAAATTTATGATCGAATCCCACTGATTGTCTGACCTGAGTATCTTAGCCTTTCAAGTGTCTACTCCCCGGGCAATCTTTTTCTCTTCCTCTATTAAGATAAACTTCCTGGCCAACTCCAGGGCAGTGGCATAATCCGATACGTCTTGAATCCTCAGGTGAGTCCACAACTTCTCGACCTTCAGACCTCCCTTGAGACTTTCTAGCGCTTCCGATGACTCGTACGCTCCGACCTCGAGCACCAAATTATGGTACCTTTCAATAAAATTCCTTAGGGGCTCATCATCCCCCTGCTTCATCAGTCTCAATTCTCCCACCATTTTCTTTGGGACGCATACCCATTTGAAGTGCCGAACAAGTGACCTTCTGAGTTGTGCGAAGCTACTGATGCTTCCTGGGGCAAGACTTCTGAACCACAGAATGACATACCCGCCCAAGGTTAGGGGGAATACTTTACAAATGGCATCCCCTACTACCCCTTGGACCTCCATCAATAGGACGAAACTTTCAATATGGGACTTTGGATCTGAATGGCCTTTGTAGGGCGTCATGGATGTCATGTTTATCCCTTCTGTGAAGGGAGATTTAACCTCACCGTCCCGAGCATCTGATGTATCATTTTTGAGGTTTACTCCCCACTTGACCATTTCTTTTATTAACCAAGACTTTATACTGCCATCTGTGTCACTATGCCACCTCCCGCGGCCTCCTTCGCGTCTGTCACCACGGGTGCGGCGTTCCTCATGACTTGAGACTTCCCGTCCAGTTTCACCATGCTTCCTATCTCCCATTCTGGTGTCGCGGGGGCTATCATAGGAAGAATCTGGCGACTGTCTACCCTCTTATTCTTCCCACGTATCCTCCGTTTGTAAATCTTTTTCTACCACTACGGACCTCATCCCGTAGGGACCCTTCCTCATCGGTTCATCGGCATCACTCACATCTGCGACTCTTTTTCCTTCCGCTTTTTCGCCTCTCCTCCGACTGGCTCCAGCTTCAAGCCTCTCATTATTCGTCTATTTTATCCTCTCCAGTCTGTTCATCAAGGATTTCAACATGTTTTGATTTTCCTCTATTTCTTTCCTCATATTTTCCTCTATTTTCTCCATCCATTCTGCTGTTGAACTCCCCGACGACTGGCGATTTCCACCTTCTGCCATCGTCTTAGCACACAAGCTGCTTTTCGTTGAATTCCCCACAGACGGCGCCAACTGTTGACGGCGGATTTTAGTCTCAGGGGCAATAAGGGTTTTTTACTCCCGAGACAATCCTCCTCCAACTGTGAATTTGTTTTGTTTATGGGAAATTAAAAGCAAATTTGGCAAAAGACAGATAAATGCACCAATCAACAAAGAGATTTAACGTGGTTCGACGGATCGGATCCAACCTACATCCACGGGCACAGAACGAACGATGTTTTATTACTGAAATATGCTTCTCTGCTCTGTTTTTTGTTTACAAGTCTGATGGTAATGATCTTGATTCTCTTTACTTACACTTTCCCCTTCTATTTATAATAGTGAAGAAATCAGATTCCTTTTCCTATAAGGATTCCTAGTTGAAACTACATTCACTTCCCATATCCTATTAGGACACTGACTCATTCACTTCCCATATCCTATTAGGACACTGACTTATCAACCTTACTTTTCCCCATGAAAGTAGGATAACTTCTTATCCGTAAGAATATGATGTCTTATCTTCTGGAGCGTATCACGCCATATTCCCGGTCTTCATGAGGTCGGTCACAATGGTCTTTTGAACTGAGAATTCTGCTATCGATCTGATAATGCCCGGTCATCAGATCTTAAGTGGTCGGTTACCGATCATAAATGATCGGCCCCTAACTCATGTGGTCGGGTCGGTATTAATGATCTCGATCAATAAGAGAGTTTACTCTTTTACCCATGTCGTGCTGCTTAAATATCATAGTGCTTAAAAAACATCATTAACATCTTGAATTAAGTTCTTGGTAAAATGTGAATGTTATTTTTCTTCACCAACAATGGGAAATTGGAAATTCAAGAAATAACGTACACTGATCAGAATTAAGAAAACAAAAGCAGTCAAAAAAAAAAGGAAAAAAATGAAAATGAAATGGAGACTAAAAGCAGGAGGGTACGTGGCAGTTAACAAGAACTCCAAGTCAAATCATTCGCTCAATGCTTTGAGGGACCCACCTACATATTGATGAGAAAAATTTATATATGGACGGTGTTTATAAGACCGTCCAATTAATGAATAACACGTGTTATAATTATTTTTTAATTTATATCAAATAAATCCTTGTTTTTAACTTTTTTTTTACGAGTGAAACACCCCTAATTTTACTTGTATTCATGGTTGGCAAGGGTGGTTAAAATTTTGAACCAACGAAATATTTCTCAGTTGATTCAAGTAAATTTGAACCGACCTACACTTATGACTTATAAACTAAGTTTAATTTGAGTTGGTTCAAACCAAAACGAAATCAATCAATTCAATAATTTATTTTCAAATCGAATTGATTCATTTTGGGTCAATTCGGTTTAGGAAGTCTATTGCTATCAACATGAAGAGTATAATGTCAATCTGATATCCTTGTAATCCAATGTCATATATACATTTTGAGTTCATTGATCATAAGCTCTAAGGGTGTTCACGAGTTGGGTCGGGTCGGGTTTTTCGATTTTTTTATGTCCCGATCGGGTCGGGTCCTTCGACTCTCAACTCGAAATTTGAGAAGATGACCCGCGTGGGTCGGGTCAAAAATATACGGGTCGGTTCAGGATCAACGTAATATGCAGTAAATATAATATATATATTTTATTGATACAAGATTGACAAGGCAGATGTCTAGTAGAAATGACAAAGTATTTGATTAATATCTACTTGATCATGAGTTCGATTCTCACCATTAACATTTTGTTTAAAAAATAAAATTTTCGAAAATTATTTAAGTTGAGATTCGGACCTGAGACCATTTAAAGACTAAGTAAAGACTTTACAATTTCAACTACACTTGTTTCTTATCAAAATCGTATTATTAAAAATATATATATTATAATTATAATATCATTTACATCAGGTCGGGTCAGACCCGAGTTTTCTGACCTAAATCCGTGATCCGACCCGATATTTCAGGTCGGGTCCAAATTGACCCGAAATTGAATTTTAAAAATCATAAACCTGGCCGGGTCGGATCGGATCACGGATCGACCCAATCCTATGATCAGCCATAATAAGTCCATAGCATAATACTATTTAAAAAAAAAAATAGGGCTATAGACAAACTGTTTAGTCCTTCGTTAGTCAAAACCGATCCCAGCGTATTCAGATGATCTAAATAGAAGACAAGACAAGGACCTAGTTAACAAAAATCAATATAAAGTATCCTTTATTTGAGAAAATATAGTAAAATTAGGGACCCAAATATTATTACTCCATTTAGATTCCCTCTTCTCTCTTTCCCTCTTCTATTTATTTTTTTGACAATATTTTTTTTTCATAAGCCAAACCAGCCACAATGAATGAACACCACTACCATAACTGAGAGACACAATAAAAATTCTCTTATTTTTAAGAAGAAGAAGAAGAAAATTAGAGAATGAGATATGGTGGGGCTAAGTATAGTATTGGAAAATCAAAAGCATGGTGGTTTTAACAAGAAAAGCCCTCAAGTTATTAACAAATCCACTATGATCATCAACAACAAGCCTTCATTTTCTTCTTATTCATCATCATCAAATTCAAGCTCTACAAATTCTCACTCTAACTTTCCCAGTTCCCACTTTCCTTCAGTATTGCTTTCTTTGCAAACAGACCCTTTTGCCAGCCAAAGACATCGGATTGGGCTATCATCCTTTCACATTTATATCCTTTATCTCCTTTTAAATGTTAGAATTTAATCAAGATAAATCTAAGGGTCAAAATCTTGACAACACATTAATGAATTTGATCCAAAAGTTGGCTTGACTTTTGTGTTGGCAAAATAATGGCCATTAGATTTATTTTAACTAAATCATAACCATTAAAAGGAGATAAATGAGATAATGCAAAAGGATAATAGCCCATCCCAAAGACATCTACATGTACAAGTAAGGGTCTGTTTGGTTCAACGAAGGGGAGAGGAGGGGAGGGATTTTAATGGAGGGGAGGGGAAGGGAGGGGAGGGATTTTAATTAAATATATGTTTGGTTCAAAGGAGGAGAGGGAGGGGAGAAGAGGGTTTTTAATTAAATATATGTTTGATTGTGAAGAGATTTTAAAACTAATTTACTATTTTATCCTTATAGTATGTTATAAATAAAAGTAAAACAATATAAGTAGGGATAATTTAGTAATTACATTTAAAATTTTAATTCATCACTTTCTCTCCCCTCCAAAACCCCCCACTTTTGGGAGTAAATCTTTGGTGCAACAGTGGTATGGATGACGTGGTACCACCAACCAATTAAAAAATAACATGTTTAATTTTCTTCCTATTTTTTAGTTGTTTTTTGACTTTTTAGCACGCGTGGCAAATGATGATTGGCTTGTTGCATGGATGACGTGGTACCACTGTTGCACCAAAGATTTTCTCCACTTTTGAAGGGGAGCTAAAATGACTTAGGAGGGATTTTGCTCCCCTCCCCTCCCCTCCCCTTCAAAAAATTGAACCAAACAAACAAAATTTAAAATAATCCCTCCCCTCCCCTCCCCTCCCCTCCAAAACCCCCCAACCAAACAATGCCTAAGTTTTTTTTTTTTTGGGTTTAGCTTCTGACTTCTCAGATCTTCAAAACCCAGAAGCGCTTTTGCATGAAGCTGTTTGTGTTTTATGCTAAAGTTTCAGTTTCTAATATGTCTGGTTTTTTGCAGAGGGGATAGAGCTTTTTGTAGCGTGGAGTGCAGGTGCAGGCAAATATTTATGGACGAAGAAGAGAGTTTAAAGAAAGAGAACTGTTCATTGGCTGCTATGAAGCCAAGAAGCACTTCTGCTTCTGCTTCTCGCCACCGTAAAGGAACCAGAAACCGAGCTGGTGGCTTCGTCTACTGAACCAAAAATTGTATCCCACTTCTACCCTTTGCCTAATATTCTAATGACTCCCTTCTACGCTGTCGTTTTACTTCTTGGACTCTCTTTTTACTCCACCCCCCACTTATCTGCACTCTGCAGGGGTTTGATTTGTTTTCCAGTGTGATTTTTGGCTAAGGGCAGTTCCGGTAATTTTAGTATACATTAAATGTTGTTAGACGTTATTAATTAGATCATTAATTGAATATTTTTAATTGGGAAATACTAATGAGTGTCATTATGACACTCTTTAATAATTTAATAACACTTTTTTAAGAATCCATTTAAGCAAAATTTTCATGAGAAACAAAAAAAATCATTAAAGATTTTTTCATTCCCCATTCAAAACTTTTGTTAAATGAATTCTTAACGAATATCGTTACCATAACCCTATTTAATTTTTTTTTGGATTTTGGTAGTGGGATTTAAGCGGTTAAGGCTCATGAGAGTTTTCGTTTTCTTGGAACAAGAAAAGCAAATGGGGTTCTCTTATTGTTTGTTCTGTTCTCAGTACTGATGCGCATTTTTGTGGAACAGCATGGGGAATATCTAGATTACGAGATAGTAAAAAAATCGGTCAAAATAGATGAATTAGATCGAATTGATTTATTTATTTTTTTAATTTTTAAAATTTATAATTTTTTATAATTTTTAATTAAATAAAATTATTTATAATATAGATCGATTCTATCAATTTTTTCGAAACAGCTCAACTAATAAAATCACTAACCTATTTACCTTTTAGATTACCAATTTAATCATATGCAGTTATTAAACACACTGACATTACGCACTCGGGGACAATATGGACAGAGCGAGTGATTTAGTGGAGAATATTCTTTCTATAATTTTATAAACAAGAATCCATAAGTTTTGTGTAATTTATCAAATGCCCCCTTGATTTGTCAGTTTATTACTTAATTCAAATGAACAAGGTGGCATTGCAAATTCATTTAGTCGACACCACTTTGTTTATTAACAAAACCATAGATTACTTGTTAGCAATTGTAAAAAATAATCATATGTGTGAAAAAGATAAAATACAAACAATCAACATCAAAAAAAAAAAAAATCCAAAAAATCTTCGAATGACGTGGCTTGGTGGTGTAGGATTTAGGGTTCGATTTTCTGATCATGGATTCAAATTCAGAGAATACGTTACTTATAAGAATCTGAGACAGACATAGATTTTACTTACTATGCTTAAATCTAAAAAAATTAGTTTGGTAATGAGATTTACAACGATTTAAAAAAAAAAATTCCAAAAAGATGCGAGTCCAATAAAAGGCAAAAACATGCAACAATTCTAAGGGGAAAATGACATGCTTTTTTTTTTGGGTAGTAAATCTATCCATTTGGTAAAAAGAAGTAGGCACAAACAAAAAAAATATATTAAATTCTCAAAGCACAAGAAAGAGATTAAGAATAATTAGGACAAAAGAATCTTTAACTTTTCTTATGTGCCCATCTCTTGCCAAATTTTCAAAGTTTGAACCCTAGAACAAGGCTAATATAGTAATCTTACCCTCCCAATTATAGGCGAGTTAGAAACCTTTTTATGCTCCTCAATTTTTTATTTTTTATTTTTTATAATCCCAAATAATTAATGATTAAGGGATCTAAAGTTTATTATTATCATATGGTCAATGACCTTAAAATATAAAGAAAAATGATATTTTTCTCAATGCACATACTCGATTTTATTCTCAAATAGATAAAAATTATATTACAACATAAAATTTTTCTCTATTCGAGAACCAAATCGGACGTGTGCGTCCAAAAGACAAATACCGAAAATATCAGACCGGGTCATGTCCTAGAAAGGACAGCATACAAATATAAGAAAAAGACAAGATTGGAATTAAATAGGGCTTGCACTTAAAATGTCTTCATGCTTTTGCTATATAGTCCACAAGCTCTCTCTCTCTCTTTAGAAAATTGAACAGTTTGGTCCCTATTGTGTTGGATTAGTCAAGGAAAGTTTACAAGTGGGAAATTTTTTTTGTCCCATTGAATGAATGCTTGTGGTAACTGTAATTAGATCCGGCCACGGTTTCGGTTCCGAACCGAAACCGAAACGGAATCAAACTGAATTCTCAAACAATTCGGTTACGATTCCACAAAATTTGGAACCGTAACCTTAATGTTTGATTCGGTTCTGATACAGAACCGATTTTTTTTATTTTTCCCTTAAAAAATAGAGAACCGAATTCGGTTCAGTTCGGTTCTGCGATTCCAGCAACCTGGAACCGTAGAACCAAATGGTGAACCGAACCGTGGCCACCTCTAACCGTAACAATCATAAAGTCCCTCACGCCTCGAAATTAGTTTTGTTATTATATGTGAAGTGTTACCAGCAGCTATCCTTTGAATTCAACAAAGCCTGTTGAATCTTGCCAAAGACTTTGTTTCTTCTGCTATAGATAAAACCAAAATACTTTGATTGGCTTTTGCCTCTCACTCACGAGTTTCTTGTAAATTCAGTTTATGTTTCTGGTAAAACCTATCACCATACTCGGCATTAAACAGAAGCAAATGCGGATTTTAGCAGGCACAAAATGGCTAAAGAAGTTCAAGATGTCAAAAGAATCGCAATGACACACGACGGCTGACATAAAATCAAGATTATGGTAACAAATAGCAAGTGGTATATAAAAGAAAATTGTTAACTAAAAGACTGCAATGCACATCCATTTTCGAAGCATCAAAGCAAATTCAAGTGAATTCAAATATACAACTTAGGTACGAGAATCTCCATGTAGAGGTTTCAATTGTTACATACAGACTATTTATAGAATATTGAACAAGAACTCATAGTCACCTGCATCTTTCTTGACGTTATGCTAACCAGATTTGAATAGCAAAACTGCTTTCTGATCCAAATAGAAATAAACAAAGTGGTTTGTTTCATGAGTCACATATGAACCTGCACAGAAAATCATTAACGAATGTGAGCCTGGCATCTTGGAAGTTAAAAAATTGCAATTCATCTTCTCCACAAACAACTCATCTCACTAAAGCAGACGATCAAAGAATTTGCATGCTAAAAAGAGGTCTGCATGCTTTCAAAACTCAAGATTACTTGGACAAATCGAATGCAAGTCTGTGTTGATACATGGGTTCTTCCGCAAGTCTGGTAGCTGAACATTGGGAATTGAGGATTGCGGTCAATCTCAGCACAAGCTTGAACAAGCATGTTGCCACACTATACAACAGAACATGTTGTGATTGATAAAATCTAACCTAACGGATGATCATGTCTAAACTGTAGCCTAATTTTCCTCAAAATGACGGCCAAAAAGTAGTACAACCAAGGATATGAACATACATATAGCTTTTGATGATGCTTTCCTACCTTTGTAAATGTTTTATTACCTCAGCAATGCATTATAATAGTATAACAGTTTCACAACCGTAATCAAATAATCACTTTAAGGAAAGCATCCGTTGACATGTAATAGTTTATGAAACAAGGGAAAAGAGAATCAGTGGTTAGTTCAGTAAAAGAAGTCCAAATTATATAAGATGACATTTGGATACATGGTACCTATCCCTAAGTTAGGATCTGGGACAAAAGCAGGTGAGAAAATACAGGCCAAACTGTCTGGTTGGACTTGGACTATTCTAACCTAATCCATTTTCTCAAATCCCATAAAATAACATATTTTTCCACTCTATAAATTATTATCCAATTCTTTATAAGTAAATGTTTTTACATGTACAACTATTTAATATTTATAATCACGTTTTTCTTATAGATGTAAGATATTTAACTCTAGTTAATGTGAGCAACTCTGAACTGGAGGCATAATAAATTCCAGTCAGTCAGAATGAAATTGCCCTATAGAAGCAGCTTACGGTTTTCTAGACACAACAAGCAAATTAATGGCTTGTGTTTCAACAATGGTAAATCTGTAATTTCACAAGGGAGAATAATTAAGGTTTCCTAGTTAACAACATAATCAACCAACAAGCTTATGTACTCGTTAAGATAATATTAATTCAAATAATCAAAATTCAAAACCTAGTTTTTGAAACAAAAACTAGTTGAGTATCAAGAAGAAACAAAAAAAAAAGTAGTTGAATTAGCATGCTAACACATTAGAGGGTTATCAAATTTTGATAGATTCATCCTGGTGTCCATACTAGGTCTATTACAGGTTCTCAACAGCCAAAAAAATTTACAGACCTGAAGCAGATGCTACCTCTCAATCCACATAAGATGGCTTCGTCCGAAGTTAGATATTCCATTAGTCATGAACACCTATCAATCTTGCAATGGGCTAATATGCCAACGTCTAGGTAAATACATAGACTTAGACATATTAGATCCTTAAGCCTTCATGGATCATCCATGATATGATTGATAATCAGTTGTAAAAGGAAAATCATTTGGACACCCAACACTAGGAGTTATTGGATATATGCCCACTAATATCTCGCACGACTGTCTTTAATAGTATCATCAGAAGCAAAGAATCCACTTGTATCGCCAAATTGTTCAAGTTGTTAATACCACCTCATAATTCACTAAATCAAATAACCTAAAACCTAAATTTACTTATTTAAACTAAGTAGTGATTACGCAACACCGCGATCCATCTCTAGTAGTTCGAGCTTCATCCCAAAATTCCCCAAGATGAAACCTAATCGTCATACATCTAGACATATCAGGCCACAATTTTACATCCATCCAATCAACTAATGCTTATATATGTAGATAAGCAAATGCATAAAGGTAGCTGAGACCTGAGATCTATCATTAACTATACCATAAAAACTTAAAGAACAATATTACTCATCGGATCTGAATAAATAAAAATAAAAAACAGAACCCACAAAATTTTGAAAAAAAAAAAAAACAGAACCCACGAAATTTTTTTTGAAAAAAATGAAAAAACAAAAACGTCAGCAAAAAGAACAAAATGGAGTTACCAAAATTGCTACCGACGATACAGTGCCAAGTAGGTCCATGTTTCTTATCAAATTCCTTTTTTATTCTCTCAGCTACATCTTTCTCTACAATGTTCTTCTCAAATGCCTACTCAAAAAAGGAAGAAAAAAAAATCAAAACAGCCCATAAAATCAATACCCATAAAAAAAAAATCAAATCAAATGATTGAAGCAGAAGCTCAAGGAAATGAAAACTAACTGCAATGGCAATATCAACAGCCTCCTTTTGCATGTCCTCTTTCATGTCGGCGCTCTTAATAGTGACTTTTTTGCCAGATTGGGACACCGCCACATTCGATTTCATGTCATCGGAGTTTGGTTTCACGACCGGAGCTCCGGCGACGCTCTTCTTCGCTTCTTCACTCATGGTGTTTGTTTTTTTGCCTCAATGAAACCTTATTTTTTCCCCTATTATAATTTTTTGATTGTTTAATAAATGAGCTGAGCAGAACGCAACAAAAAAAAAAAACAACGTAACAATGAACAGCGTTTCCTTTATATTACATCTTTGTGCTCGTGTCAATAATTGAGGATCTTTACTTTATCATACGTAGTCGTTTCCTCCGGAGGTCCGTTCCTACTAAGTAAATAATAAAGATATCATCCTGATTTTTTAATGAAAAGTAGAAGTGTTTATAGATTCGGGTCAACCACGATCCGACCTGACCCGAACAGGATTGGTTTGCAAAAATTTTAAAAAAACTAATTTCGGGTTAGATTCTACCCTATCCGCAAAATTGGATCGGGTCGTGGGTTCGATGTAAAAGATCGGGTTTGACCCGACCCGACCTTGATGATTTTTCATTTTTCCTATCAAAATTGTATCATACAAAATATATATTATAGATTTCTCTGACTCGACCAGAACCGCGCGGGTTACACTTTCAAAATTTAGATTTTTGGTTATCCGACCCGCATGACCCGATCTGATCGGGTTTAAGAAAATTAAAAAAACTAGACCCGACCTGATCCGTGAATACCCCTAATGAAAAGTTATTATCCTCAATCTCTCCTTCAGATAATCTTCTGTCTTATCATCCCCAATCTCCCCCCCACCTTAGATAATTTTCTAACTTCGCCCAGAATTTGAATCTTAATTGAATTCAATGTTGTACTTAGCATTGTGCTAAGTTTTTATAAATTATGATTGATATATGATATAAGAATTTATATATAATCAAATCTTAATTATCATCACTATTAATAATTGTGTGGTAAAAAATTATAAAAAACTTTCAAATTCAAATTAATAACTTTGGCATATCAAATTATAAGGCAGCAACAACTTTGGTTGAAGCATCAGTTCTTTGCTTTCTTTGCACTCTTGGTATCTTGAGTGTCCTTTGCTTAAAGTTGTTGCCAATTGACAACTAACTAAAGGAAAAAAAAAAAGAACAGAAAAATTCTAAGTTACTTTGTACAAGAAACACATTCTGAGTCCTGCTCCACATTACTCCTCTTCAAGACTTCAATCTCTTGACAGTGGGAGCAGCATTTTCATTTTATCAATGGATTCAGTATCCATGGCAGCATGGTGGATTTTCGGTAAAATCTTTGGGCCCCGATCTAAGCCCTTTAAGCCTCAAAGTCAAGCAAATTAAACCCAATAAGAAGCAGCAACAATAAGCCATCAAGTCGGGATTGATGAGTCCTTAGGTGGCAACGGGCCGGGTCGGGCTCGGACTTTGAAAAGTCCGGCCCGAGCTCGGCCAAAAAAATTTGGCCCGGGCCTGGGAAAAGCCCGGCTCGGTCATCTGTCGGGCCGGCCCGGGCTCCGGCCCGATTTTTTAAAAAACAAAATAAAATTTATATGAATGTCGAGTCCAAACTCTCACTTAGATTACCAAATTGGAAGTTGGTAGTGGAACTTGGAGGAGTTGCACCTGAAGGAGAGTTTTTTTTAGGGATTTAGAGGAAATCTGGAAATGGCAAATGGGATGGCAGGCGTGCTGAGATTCGTTGAGCCTGGCTTATGTTTCTAGGGCACGGCTCGGGAAGATTCTATCATGGACCAGGCCCGGGCTTTTCTATCACATCTATCCTTTATATCCGATAAACAACACATGTCGTATTCATAAAATAGTTTTTTTGGAAATGTTAGAAATCTCGTCGTCAAACCACATGAGTCAAGCTTAAACGAAGCAAGTAAATCTCTCGACTGTCCTAAATTCTTACAAGAAAATGCATCCCTGAACTCAAACTCAGAGTCTGACAACTTACTTCTTAACTCTTTGCCACCAAATTATATCTCTTAATAGCCGTATTCATAAAACATGGCATGCAATGATCGACTGGACGATAAAAAGTTAGTGTCCCAATTCCATTAGGAGAAATGAAACGATTCTTTAGCTACAAATAAGCAAGTGATGGCATATCTAACCAGGAATCCAAGTGAAATACCAACATGACAACCTAATCCACGAGGGATTGGAACCATATGAAGAGCTACAAAAGAACATGTCTTTGCACATTGAAAATGACCGAACCTGAATTCGAATATAAAGAGTTATTGAAAAGTTTGTGAGAGTTGTATTCTTGAGAGAGTGTTGTAATCTTTCTTTTATTAAATAATAAATAACCTCCTTTATTCTCTCCCGTGAACGTAGGCAATCCCCGCTAAATCACATAATTCTTATGTTCTTATGATCGATCTTATTCATATAAATCTCCCATCAAATAAATTTAAGTGTTAAACAGTTAATTTTCGGAAATATATTTATTCTTTTATTCGGAACGAAAATCGAATGTTAATAACTTCATTATTCGAAGCATCTTCCTCCCTGAGAGGGTCCAATATTTTGAAATCTCGCGAAGTGTTAAGTTTGACAAATTAAATACATATAAAAAGAATAACAACTGAAATAGATTCATTATTTTGCAGAAACTTACAGGCTTTACCCTTAATGCTCATCAAAACAAAAGAATATAACACTTTAATAAGCGTTTCAGTCCTTTAGTAAAAGTTTTCCTCGAATGTCAGTCCCGAATATGAAGAAGAAATTATGTAACTAAAGAGATTCTTATTTGTACAAATGGTATTTCAAATTTGGAAACGAGCATGATGAAATTAACAATATTTCTTTATCTTATATATATATATATATATGAATCATAATATAACTAAGGGAAAGAAAAGAAGTCATTGACCCGCATAGAGAATGATATGTTTAATCACATTGTCTAGGCTTTACCCTTAATGGAAATGAAGTAGATTTATTTCTCTCTTTATTTTCGTCTTAAAATAAATGTTAGAAGGTGTAAAAAAAATTTAGCAAAAATGAAATTGGGGCTCAATATATAGTGAAAGTGAAAATTGCCACAACTCTTTGTCCTGAGACCGATATGCCGGTCTACAAGGATCAGTACGTCGGTCATGTAATTTAAACGACTATATGAATAAGACCGTTGAAGATTAAAGCGCATACCAATCGGATTAATGTCCGGTATGGTGGCCGGTATCCCGGTTAGCTAACCGGTATGGGGACATGTATGATACGTCTCGGTTCCAGTTACTATGCAAACTCCAGACTGACCAGTATGGTAGACCGATATGAAGTAGTCCGGTTCCAAAGAGCATGCAAAACTGCCCAAGACAAAGTAGAGTCACCGGTATGTCGGTATCAGGAATCGATATGTCGATCACAGTATAGAAACTCAGGTTTTGAAGATTTAAAAACATATTGCATATGACTTTAATGCATCTATATGAATGTGTATGAGTCATATGAACTTAAATTATCAACTCACTTATATTAAGAACCCTAAGTTATAAGATTACATTAGATTTTCTTCATTAAACTCTTGAGTCTTCACATCCATTTAATTCGACATATTTTTATAATACTTACGAATGCGTGTTGAAGACATAACGCTGCATCATTGATGAGTGGTATTTATATCACTATTTCCCACTCATTTAACCTTATATTTTGTATAGTTTCTTGAGTTTTGTGAATATTTTGATGTGTTTTGTGTTATTTTGTAGATAAATAAAGTTTCAGGACAATCTGGAGGTGATTTGGAGCAAAACAGGAAAAACTGGACAAAAAGGGCAAAATCGTCATTTCAGAGTCGCGACGCTGAAGCCTTGCGCGTCGCGACGCCCAACATGCGCCGAATCTGCTAACGTGCGCCGGGTCAACGGATCAGAATTTGAGAAGTTTGACTTTGCTAACATGCGCCGTGACACGTGTCACCACCACAGAAGATCCGCTAACGTGCGCACGCCACATCATCATGACGTCACCAATGACGTCATGAACAGTGCCACGTCACCAATGACGTCATGAACAGTGCCACGTCATCAATGACGTCAGCTTCATAATTAAGTTCCAGCCGCCATTACACGTGTCGACCTTATCCTCTTAGCCGCCTTGCCACGTGTCAAGCAGAGAATGGGCAACGTCTCACTGTACCCAGCGTCGCGACGCTGGAACCTTATTCGCGCCTATAAATAGAGCTCGAAATTTCTGATTTCAGTGTACCATTCCCTCTCTCTTATTTGATGTAAATAGGGAATTCTTCTCTCTCTAAGTTTCGTTTTAATTTTTAGTTTTTACTTTTGTAATAATTTTAATTAGTTTTTGTAATAATAGTAATTTACTTTCTTATTTTACAGTTTTTACTATTCACTATGAGGAGGTAACTTCCCTATGCTAAGGTGAAAGGTAATTATTTTACTATTGCTATTTAGATTAATCTCCCTTAAAAATGATATATTTACTATTTAAAATACTGATTAATAAATGATACCGCTATATTGGTCGGTTGGCAATTCAATTTAATCTGGTTTAAACCTGACTAATAAAGGAAACCGCTATATTGGTCGGTTGGTAAATTTATTTTATGTTGGTTTGAACCTGATTAATCAAGGATACCGCCAGATTGGTCGGTTGGTAAATTTATTTTGGTACCGCCTTTATGGCTGGATTATGGACAAATATTACCGCCTATATGGCTGGTTGGACTTAATTTGACTTAATCAGGATACCGCCAGATTGGTCGGTTGATTAAATAATATCACAAGTTTATATATTATTTTATTGGGAGATATCTAAATTAGTAATAGTAAAAGTAATTCCTTTTACCTTAGCATTTCATTTTTATTGTATTTTTACTTTTCAGTATTTATTTTACCGCAATTACTTTTCAGCAGTTTATGTCTTTTATTTTCAAGTTTTTACCAGCCCTAGCTATGTGTCATAACTAAGTTAATATCTAGGGTTGTGATGAAATTCAATGTCACAGGTTTATAAGGGTTAGATTATAATTTGGGTAATATAAAGATTTATTTATTGAGTCTTAATCTTAATGCTCTTTAATTAATTGGCCATTAATTAAATTGATTAGGTAAACTTAAAATGAACTAGACATAGGGATTTTAAGTTTAAGACCTTAGATTCAATAGCCCACGATCTTCCTTAAGGATAGATAACTCTTTCAATAGATTTCCTTACAGGATAGGAATATACCTGTCGGGCGAGGGTAGCTATAATTGGGACTTAATCTTAATGAATCTAGGTAATTTGGTTGACATAGACATGTGGTTCAATTGGATTAAACTAGGTATTTGTAATTGACCATCGAAAGAGGCTTTTACATAAATTAGTGTTCCAGGTTAATAAATCAATATATTACCCAATTATAAAATAACCACTTTATCTTTAAATAATATTGGAATAAATCACAATCCTAGATAGTTTTAATATTGAATTTTCTTAAAATCTACCTTCAAACAATTTTATTTTATTGTCTTTAGATTTAGAATCGTCGCTATTTCAAATCAATTAAACAACCTGTTAGATACTAGTAATCATTTAACCTCATAAAATTAATAACTTAGGTATTAAGTCCTCGTGGGTTCGATACTTTTTATACTACTTGAACGATACGTACGCTTGCGTTATACGTGTGTGTTACGCCGGTCAAGTTTTTGGCGCCGTTGCCGGGGACTTATTTATCTTTTATTATTAGTTTAGGGGTTAGATACTTTTACTTGTATCTAATTTCTTTTTACTTATTGTTATTGTTTTCTTGTGTTTCAGGTTCTCAGAAACTTCATGAGACGAACTAGAAGCTTTGAACTACGACCGCTTGACCCAGAAATTGAAAGAACTATCAGACAGTTGAGAAGGGAAAGGCGAGAAGCCCAAGAAGCGTTAGTCAACATGGAACCTGAACCTTTGGAGGTTGCACCACTGTGGGACACATAAACTGGACGACGCATGCTGTCCCTAGGCTCGCGGCCTAGTTGGGAGTGCGGAGTAGCCACGGGGGACTAAACCGGAGAGTAATGGAGTCGCCACCCGGTGTGAACCGGGAAAATGAGATTTAAGGCTGCACTCACCCCTCGCAAGGGAAGACCTCAAACCGTTGGGTTCGGAATGGTCTCTTACTTATGCCATTTGTAATGAAAGGATTTACATAATAATTTAATCAGGCTTAAGTAACACTTATTCCTAAGAATATCATGCTTCTATATTCATGGGTACAAAATAACACTACTACATACATTTCGCATATATCTCATATCTAATAACACATGTCTAACAAAATACCTCAAAGTAACAATGAACATACAACTTCATTCAGCATATCATATTCATGAAAACACAAGCATACATAATATCTGCACAAGCATACATGTGAGCACTCTTTCAAGTGATACGTGGAGTTGTATCCCAAGTACAGACCGCATTACCGTCCATTCGGAATCGGCTACGGAATTTATGTCTGAGTTTCCATCCGATATATCACAAGAAATAATACTCCAAAGTCATCATGTCATAGGCATATGAATCGTGATGCGTTAAATCAAGACCAAGGCAAACGACGCAACCAATGGAATAAACATGCTTGAGTACTATCTCATGAACCTATTAACCAAATAACATGCTAACAGCCTAATCATGCTTGAATACAATCCTGAGAACACATAGAATGGATAAATGCAGGGATACAAATAATATGGTTGGCTATATAACACAAGAAAGATCAACCAAGAGGCAATTATGCATGAATATGATAAGACATACTCAGTTCAGTGTGTTCACGTTCGTGTAGCGTTCGTAAACGCGTTCGAACGGAAATGGGACAGAATGCTCACGTTCGAGTAGCATTCGTAAACGCGTTCGAACGGAAATGAAACAGAATGCTCGCGTTCGTATGGCGTTTGTTAACGCGTTCGAACGGAAATGAGACAGAATGCTCGCGTTCGTATGGCGTTCGTGAACGCGTTCGAACGGAAGTGAGACCTGATGCATGATAAGGCAAAAATGCATGCGCGTTCGAGTTGCGTTCGTAAACGCGTTCGAACGGGAACAGACCTGATGCATGAAATGGGACGCAATACATAAATAGCAAGATAAAGGGGCGCGGCGAAGTACTGCCGTAAAGGTGGCCTTTTGAGGGCTCTTGATCTCTCAAAGAGAGGACCTTTAGACCAACATACTAAGCCAATGCGCGTCACATCACATCATGCATACAAACATAAAGACAGTCATACTATTCTAAGTATGTCCGATTGAACGTGTCTTGCATCCAACCGAACACACATCAACCGCGCGGCAAAGCATCGTGGTAAAGGGCTTTAGCCCCTCCCCATAGGGGATCTCACATCACACTTACTAAACCCATGCGCTCGGTTGAATCATGCATACGAAAATAAAGACAATCATATCAAACTAGGTATGCTCGATTGAACGTATCTCGCATTCAACCGAACACACATCGATCGGTGCGGCAAAGCGTCGTGGTGAAGGATTTTAACCCCTCCAATTAGGGAACCTTTCATCGCACTTGCTAATCCCATGCACTCGCTCATATCATACGGGAATAAGCAACATACAGGATTTAAATGACAAGAAATAAATAAACCAAAGCAACTCCACACAAGAGAAGGTGCCGTTTACTCAGGTGGTACGTGGAGTTGTGTCCCATGTACAGACCGCACTACCGTCCATTCGGATTCGGCTACGGAATTTACGTCTGGGTTTCCATCCTATATACCACAAGAGACGACACTCTTCCATTTCATTCAAGCCACAACATGCATCCATAAACGACTCTCATGCGAATAGAATTCAATAACAATAATAAAAAAACGAATATAAGCTAATGAAAATGTACCCTCAGGTCTAACCTTTTAAATCACATCTCGGATGTACGGTACACGATCGTCGGAAGGGTGGATGCTCCGCAACTCTCCCGGTTCACTGGTTCACTGTTCTCGTTCGTTGTCTTTACTGTTTTGAGTCCGTTTTGCTATTGTTTCCTTGTGGTTTCGCTGCCGTCTCCTCTTATCTTTTGCTTCCTTTTTTTTCTTGGGTGTGTTCTTCCTGTAATTTTTATGTGTGTTGTGTATGAGCTAGGGACTAGGGTTGAGAAGGTTGGTGAAGGCTTCTTTTTATAGGCAAAGGGTTGGGCTTGACAAGGAAAGGGATTTGCTAATTGAAGAGGGATTTGATTTGGTTTGGTTAAGGGAAGTCAAAGATTGAGGGGGGGACAAATCTTGGCTAGATAGGGAAGGTTGAATATTTGATTGGCTTGGATTAGGAATACAATATTTTAAGTTTGGGAATAATCTTATTAGATTGGGAATATAATTGGTTGATTGATTTTAATTAGGCATGATTATATTTTGATTTAGTATGTGATTTGTTTAATTTAGGCATGATTTTAGTTTAAGTTGGTAATTGTTTATTTTATGTTTGGTATATGTTTTATTTAATTATTTAATTAATTTAATTATTATCTTATTTAGTTAATGTTTTAATTAATATTATTTATTTAAATTGGGATGTGTTTTATGGGCTTTAGGGGGCTAAATGGGCTGGATGTGAGGCTAGCAGCAAAACCAGAATTACCGACACCGTTCGAACGCTTCCTCGAACGCGGCACGAACGCCCGCAATCCGTTTGACGTTCGAACGTAAACACGAACGCAGCACTAACGAAAACAGTGAACCTTGTTTATTCTGAATTTCCTCTTCCGACGTCCGTTTCCCGTGACCTCCGTGACTTAAAAGGTAGTGTCTCCAAAATGAGACTCATCATAGGGACTTATGTGTAAAAATGCAATGCCTACAACCACCAATTCTCATTCGAGACAGAACCATTCCGGTGGTTGACAGACTCATTTCATGTATTGTACTCCCTCCATTACCAGCAAATGCGGGTGACATCAAAACTTGCATTCAGATGATTCAGCAGTCAGTTCAGTTTGGGGGAAATGCAACTGAAGATCCTAAGGCCCACATCAGCAACTTCCTGGAAGTTTGCGGTACTTTCAATTACAACCGAGAAGCTGAAGAAGCAATGAGACTGCGTGTATTCCCATACTCTTTGAAGGACAGAGCTAAAGTCTGGCTACATTCATTACCAGCAGTTCTATCACAACATGGAACACCTTAGCCACCAAATTTCTTGCAAAGTATTTTCCACCAGCCAGAACCGGAAAACTGAGGAATGACATCACATCCTTTGTGCAACAAGACTCCGAAACTCTCTACGAAGCTTGGGAAAGGTACAAAATGGCTTCAAGTCCAAACATTCTATAATGGACTTTCTGGAATAATGAGAACCACAATCGATGCTGCTGCTGGAGGAGCTTTGATGGCAAAAGGAGAAGATCAAGCCTGGGACCTAATTGAAGAAATGGCTAACAACAATTCCTTGTGGCCAACAGAAAGAAGTCTGATTCAAAGAATTGCAGGAATTTATGAAGTTGGAGCTAATACAGCAGTCAACACCAAGCTAGATCAAATTTGCAAATTCATGGAGACTCTTACCACTGGATCCACAAGTTCACCATATGGAGGAGCACCAGAATCAAATCAACATGAAGAAACGGTGAACTATGTCAACAATTTCAACAGGCAGGGAAACAATCCATATTCCAACACTTACAACCCAGGGTGGAGGAATCATCCTAATTTTTCATGGAGCAACAATTCAGGCCAACAGCGGAACTATCCACCACCTGGATTCCAGCAACAGAATAAAGGCCAGGAGCAGACAAATGAACCAGTGATGGCAGAGATGTTAGCTCAATTAAAAAGATATGAAGCCATGATTCAGAGCCAGTCAGCTTCCATCAAAGCACTGGAGAATCAAATCGGACAACTGGCCAATGCTCAGAGTTACAGACCGCCAGGTAATCTTCCCAGCAACACAGAACCAAATCCAAGGAACCGAGGGAAGGAGCAATGTCAAGCTATTACCTTAAAAAGTGGTACTGAGATCAACAAAGACGTTGGAATCAAAGCAACAATTGAAGAAGTTCCAAAAGATGCAGTTCCACAGATGGAAGAAAAAGAAGCAAAGGAAAAAGAAAAAGAACAGATCACACCACTACCATTTCCTCAGCGTCTTCAGAAAAACAAACTGGACAAACAATTTGCTCGTTTCCTGGAGATATTCAAAAAGCTGCACATCAACATCCCATTTGCAGAAGCCTTGGAACAAATGCCCAGTTATGTCAAATTCATGAAAGACATCCTTTCACGAAAACGGAGATTGGGAGATTACGAGACAGTAGCATGACGGAAGAATGCAGCGCCATCATTCAGAGGAAGCTTCCCCCAAAGTTGAAAGATCCTGGCAGTTTCACAGTCCATGCACCATTGGAGAACATTACATCGGTAATGCCTTATGTGATTTAGGTGCCAGTGTTAATTTAATGCCTTTTTCTATTTACAGGAAACTGCAAATGGGGAGAAGCAATGCCTACCTCGGTATCTTTGCAACTTGCTGATCGAACACTCGCATTTCCGAGAGGAGTCGTTGAAAATGTGCTGGTCAAAGTTGACAAACTCATCCTTCCAGCAGACTTCATCATCCTTGACATGGAAGAAGACAAAGAAGAAATACCTATCATTCTCGGGAGACCATTTTTGGCTACAGGTAAAAACTGTAATTGATGTGCAAAAAGGAGAACTAACCATGAAAGTGCAGGACCAAGAAGTGACCTTTAATGTTTTCAAAGCTATGAATTTTCCGAGCGATGAAAAGGAAGAAGAAGAATGCTTCAGAGTTGATGTTATTGATAATATCATTCAGAATACTGAGCCAAATCCCACGGATACACTTGAAGCTTGCATCACCAATATGACTGACAGCGAGCTAGATGCTGAAATCCTGGAATGTATCAGCTACCTTGACAAACCATTCCGATTCAAAGCAACACCACCACGTTGTTTGAAAGCTTGGAATTGCCAAAAAAAGATCGAAGCAAACCTTCAATTGAAGAACCACCACAGCTGGAACTAAAGTTACTTCCGAGCGATCTCAGGTATGCATTTCTTGGAAACTCTTCTGAATTACCTGTTATTATTTCTTCTTCACTAAACATTGGAGCAGGAAGAAAAGCTACTAAGAGTTTTACGAGAGCACAAAAAAGCCATTGGCTGGACTATAGCAGACATTCGAGGCATTAGTCCATCATTTTGCATGCACAAGATTCTGATAAATGATGAATACAAACCCACAGTGGTGAGCATCAACGGAGACTCAATCCAATCATGAAGGAAGTTGTGAAGAAAGAAATCATCAAATGGTTGGATGCTGGCATCATTTACCCCATCTCAGATAGCACTTGGGTAAGTCCTATGCAGTGTGTACCAAAGAAAGGAGGAAGGAATTACTGTGGTCACAATGAAAAGAACGAGTTGATCCAAACAAGAACAGTGACTGGATGGAGAGTATGTATGGACTACAGGAAACTCAATAAAGCCACAAGAAAGGACCATTTCCCACTACCATTTATTGACCAGATGTTAGACAGGCTGGCAGGACATGAATTCTATTGCTTTCTGGACGGATATTCAGGGTACAATCAGATTGCCATCGCACCAGAAGACCAGGAGAAAACTACCTTTACATGTCCCTATGGTACTTTTGCTTTCCGCAGGATGCCATTTGGATTATGTAATGCTCCTGCTACATTTCAGCGTTGTATGATGGCCATCTTCTCAGACATGCTGGAGCAGAGTATGGAGGTTTTTATGGATGATTTTTCTGTGTTTGGAGATTCTTTTGACCATTGTTTGCAAAATTTGGAACAGGTATTACAAAGGTGCGAAGAAGATACAAACCTGGTACTCAACTGGGAGAAATGTCATTTCATGGTGCAGGAAGGCATTGTTCTTGGACACCGGATCTCACAAAAGGAATCGAGGTAGACAAAGCAAAGATCGAGACAATTGAGAAACTACCTCCACCAACATCTGTCAAAGGGATTCGGAGTTTTCTTGGACATGCAGGTTTTTACAGAAGATTTATCAAAGACTTTTCCAAGATTGCTAAACCTCTTTGCAATCTTCTGGAAAAGGATGTGCCTTTTAACTTCACCAAAGAATGCCAGGCAGCTTTCGAGATCTTAAAACAGAAGCTGATTTCTGCCCCCATCATTGTAGCACCAGATTGGACCATTCCATTCGATGTGATGTAATGTGTGATGCTAGTGATTTTGCTGTAGGTGCAGTTTTGGGACAACGCAAAGCAAAGATTTTCCACACCATTTACTACTCTAGCAGAACTTTGAATGAAGCTCAACTCAACTACACAACCACTGAAAAGGAGTTGCTAGCAGTTGTGTATGCTTTTGACAAATTCCGCTCTTATCTGTGGGTCCCAAAGTGGTGGTCTACACAGATCATTCAGCAATCAAATATCTGATCACAAAGAAAGATGCCAAACCCAGATTGATCCGTTGGATACTTCTTCTACAAGAATTTGATGTGGAGATCAGAGACATGAAAGGAACAGAAAATCAGGTGGCAGATCATCTATCAAGGCTCGAGAATGAGAAGAAGAAACAGCTGACAAAGATCCATCAATCAAAGAAACTTTCCAGATGAACAACTGTTTTCCATAAATCAACAGGAAGTCCCTTGGTATGCTGACTATGTCAATTATATTGTGTCAGGAAAATGGCTGTTGGAATGGACAACTCAGCAACGGAAGAAGTTCTTCAAAGAAGTCAAGCATTATGTCTGGGATGAGCCATACCTGTTTAAACGCTGTGCTGATCAATTATTAAGATGGTGCATTCCACAAGAGGAAATTAACAGTGTTTTGCAACACTGTCATTTATCACCATACGACGGGACACTTCAGCGGAAAACAAAACTGCAGCCAAAGTCCTTCAATCAGGTTTGTTCTGGCCCACACTTTTTAAAGATGCTTATCTTTTTGCTTTTCAATGTGACAGGTGCCAGAGAACGGGGAATATTTCGAGGAGAAACGAAGGACCATTGCCAAAACATTCTGGAAGTGGAGATATTCGATGTATGGGGTATTGATTTCATGGGACCCTTTGTTCCATCATTTGGAAAACCTGTACATCCTGGTTGCTGTTGTAGATTATGTTTCCAAATGGGTTGAAGCAATTGCACTGCCATCCAATGACTCAAAAGTTGTGATCAAATTCATAAAGAAGAACATTTTCACTCGATTCGGAACACCGCGGGCAATTATCAGTGATGGTGGCTCTCATTTCTGCAACAAATACTTTGATGCACTTCTATCCAAATACGGAGTTACTCACAAGGTTGCCACAGCTTACCATCCACAGTCAAATGGACAGGTTGAGGTTTCAAACAGGGAGATCAAAGAATCCTAGAAAGAACCGTTGGATCAACAAGGAGGGACTGGTCAACAACAAACTAGATGATGCATTATGGGCCTACAGGACAGCTTACAAGACACCCATTGGTATGTCCCCATATCAATTGGGTTTGGGAAAGCATGCCATCTGCCAGTTGAGCTTGAACACAAGGCGTACTGGGCACTGAAGAAGTTGAATCTTGACTCACAAGATGCAGGAGAGAAAAGACTGCACCAACTCAACGAATTGGAAGAATTTCGCCTACAGGCTTATGACAATGCCAAATATACACAGGAAAAGACAAAGAAATGGCATGACCGAAAAATAGTGCACAAACAGTTGGAACCAAAACAGCAGGTGTTGTTATACAACTCAAGGCTGAAACTTTTCCCTGGAAAGTTGAAATCTAGGTGGTCTGGACCATTTGTGATCACTCAGGTTTTACCATATGGAGCTGTTGAGTTACTGGATCCCAATACCAATAACACATTCAAAGTTAACAGTCAGCGTGTCAAGCACTACTGGGGAGAATCATTTGAGCGACAAAAAGAAAGTGTCACACTTTCAGATCCAGCATAAACGTTCAAAAAGTCACGTCTAGCTGACGACTTTAAACTTAGCGCTCGCAGGGAGGTAACCCATGCAATTTTTGTATATATTGTGATTTGGTGTGATTTAATTTTGTGTGTTTAGTTTTTGCAGATTAAAGTTATTTCAAAGATGGAAGAAGCTCTCGCAAATCTTCACAAGCAATTTCTTTCTCTCCCTCAAAAATCTCTGATGAAAGTTTACAAAGCTCGCTTGGAACGAATGAGACTACTGACAATCCATGGTGTGCCCAAGACATTCGTTGGGTAATTGAAGCACGAGTCCGATTGGCAGGTGAGTCTTCTGATTTATTTCACATCTGCCTGGTTTTGGGAAGAAAGAACGAAGAAGCACCTATGCAAAGAAATAGAAGAGCTAAGCAAATGGGTTTGTTACAAATGTGCACGTTGGAATTGTAATACTCTTGTCGTGTCTTTAGGAATGGTGTCTGTTAATCGCGAAGACAAAAATTAAATTCATTACGGATGGCTTGAGTAAGGAGTCGTTAGATGATATATCTTCGACTCTTGAGACGCATCCCAGTGGATATGTTCACATAGACTTTCGCAGATTACATACACAATTTCAAAAAGAAAGACAACAGTTAAGTCTCGGGAATCTGACTAAAAAATACCTTGTTTGCCAATTTATAAGAAAATTGGATGGGAAGCTTGTCCCTGACGCATAGACGTTAATCAAGCTGTAAATTCTTGTACATATTATATCTCTTTGTCTTTTCCTAATAATTGTGATTTGTTTTGTTGTTTTCTTTTATTTTCTCCGACAGGATCCAGATTTTGTTGACTATCACGATCTATTTTACTATTTTACTACTAATCGTCCTTGGAAGATACTGTGCTATTTTTACTCACCCTTTTCAGGTATTATAAATTCAAATCCATTGCACTTTGAAGACATCCAGAGTAAAAAATGGAAACCACTTCAAGAAGACGAGTTGAAAACTTTGTGTGTTTTGCGGTAGTACTGTTGGTACTACAAACTACAATACATAGAAGCAGCACAGGAATTGGGTCGAGTCTTAGCTATAAGGAATATGCACTTAATATATGGAGGAGGCAATCTTGGATTAATGGGGATCTTTTCAAAGGCCGTACAGGAAGGAGGCAGTCATGTTTTGGGAATCATCCCAAAACCATTGGCAGAGGCAAATCTTATTGAACCATCAAACGGAGAGGAACTGATCGTACCAGGTATGTCTGAACGACTGATAGAAATGATTAACCGTGCTGATGCTTTTTATTGCTTTGCCAGGTGGCTTGGGCCACATTGGAGGATTAATTTTATTGTACTATCTTGGGCGAACCTAAACATACACCAGAAACCAATTGGGCTGTACAACGTTGATGGGTTTTATGATTTTCTTTGTGTGTTTCTTGATGATGCTCGAAGAAATGGGTTCGTGTCAAAACCTTTAAAAGAACTCATCTTTCTTTACTGCCAGAGAATACTGCTCCAGATCTAATGACCAACAATCATAGCTTATGAACCAAAAATTGACCAGATCTAAGAAGAAATTGGTCCGAGGACGATCGTTAAGATCGAGTAGAATTAATCTGGATCTTAACTTTAATTTCCTGTAGATTTTCAGCTAACCAGGTACAACCTTCTAAACTCTTCTTCTACTATTTAAGACATTGGGGACAATGTCTTATTTAGGTTTGGGGGAGGAAATTAGTTGATTAGTATCTTGTTTTTAGTTTGTGTGTTATTTTATTTTTAGTCCTAAATTTTTCGAAAAATACAAAAAAAAAAAATTGAAAAATTTTCAAAAATTACAAAAATATTTTGCATTTTTGTGTTTTTATTTTGACTAAAAAGGTGAAATTGGTAAGAGATAGCCGAGTAAGGAGTTTCCACTCCTGAGACGTATCTCCAACCTATTTTTGAAACAAGTTAATTTTTGTTTATTTCATTTTAAATTATTTAATTTGTGAATTCTCCATAATACTGACTAAAATGGATCTTCATATGCTTAGTTGGCAGGTATTATCAACATACATGGAAACATACAGACATGAGCCGTAATTGAAAAGTTGTAATATTCCGTGCTCTAGTTTAATTGGAGGAAGCATCTATAAATAGTAATGAAAAAAAAAAAATTTATGATGTACAAAAATAAAGTATCTAAGATCGGGTTATTAAGTCTGTAAGGGTGTTTTAACACCTAGTGCCCTAAAACCAACTGGTTTGGGAGTCATTGGCCCAAAGCTCGCTACATGGATCGAAGATGCTACAAAAAAATATATTTATATCTGAAGTCTGAGTAATTAAGTTCGTAGGGGTGTCTTAACACCCGGTGCCCTAAAGCCAACTGGTTTGGGAGCCACCGACCCAAAGCTCGCTAATAGACGGAAGGTATTGTATATAAATAAAAAGTCAAAATTCAGAAAAAGCAAAGAAAAATCAGAAAATGAGAAAAAATTATTCCATTGCTACAAAAAGGTGTGAATTCTAATAGAACTTTAGGACAAAAATATTACTCTCTTATCAACTGCACTTGTGACTGTTGTGGGCAAAAATGAGTTGTTTAATATTTTGTTGGTTGTGTATATGAAGAATGGTAAAAATAATCGGGAGAATTTACTTATTTAGTAATTTAGAAAGAAACAAAAACAACTAGTAACTTGTAGTAGAAGTTTTCACCTGATTAGTCACTAACTTCTTTATGCTCTTTTCGCTTGTCTTTTTGCTTTTGTGTGCATTAGTTTTAATACTTTTTTTTACTTTTGTAAAATGTTTGTGGGTATCTTTGCCTGTAAACCCTCACGAGACTACAACTCGTCCACTAGGGACACCTAGGGGTTTAAAGGCTTGTTGCATATGCTAAATGCAACCGTGATCCATACGAAAGTGGCTTAGTTAAATTTTATTTTCATGTTATGTTTTGCTCGAGGACTAGCAAAATGTTAGGTTTGGGGGTGTGATGAGTGGTATTTATATCACTATTTCCCACTCATTTAACCTTATATTTTGTATAGTTTCTTGAGTTTTGTGAATATTTTGATGTGTTTTGTGTTATTTTGTAGATAAATAAAGTTTCAGGACAATCTGGAGGTGATTTGGAGCAAAACAGGAAAAACTGGACAAAAAGGGCAAAATCGTCATTTCAGAGTCGCGACGCCCAACATGCGCCGAATCTGCTAACGTGCGCCGGGTCAACGGATCAGAATTTGAGAAGTTTGACTTTGCTAACATGCGCCGTGACACGTGTCACCACCACAGAAGATCCGCTAACGTGCGCACGCCACATCATCATGACGTCACCAATGACGTCATGAACAGTGCCACGTCACCAATGACGTCATGAACAGTGCCACGTCATCAATGACGTCAGCTTCATAATTAAGTTCCAGCCGCCATTACACGTGTCGACCTTATCCTCTTAGCCGCCTTGCCACGTGTCAAGCAGAGAATGGGCAACGTCTCACTGTACCCAGCGTCACGACGTGGAAACCTTATTCGCGCCTATAAATAGAGCTCGAAATTTCTGATTTCAGTGTACCATTCCCTCTCTCTTATTTGATGTAAATAGGGAATTCTTCTCTCTCTAAGTTTCGTTTTTAATTTTAGTTTTTACTTTTGTAAAATTTTAATTAGTTTTTGTAATAATAGTAATTTACTTTCTTATTTTACAGTTTTTACTATTCACTATGAGGAGGGTAAGTTCCCTATGCTAAGGTGAAAGGTAATATTTTACTATTGCTATTTAGATTAATCTCCCTTAAAAATGATATATTTACTATTTAAAATACTGATTAATAAATGATACCGCTATATTGGTCGGTGGCAATTCAATTAATCTGGTTTATTTAAACTGACTAATAAAGGAAACCGCTATATTGGTCGGTTGGTAAATTTATTTTATGTTGGTTTGAATCTGATTAATCAAGGATACCGCCAGATTGGTCGGTTGGTAAATTTATTTGGTACCGCCTTTATGGCTGGATTATGGACAAATATTACCGCCTATATGGCTGGTTGGACTTAATTTGACTTAATCAGGATACCGCCAGATTGGTCGGTTGATTAAATAATATCACAAGTTTATATATTATTTTTTGGGAGATATCTAAATAGTAATAGTAAAAGTAATTCCTTTTACCTTAGCATTTCATTTTTATGTATTTTTACTTTTCAGTATTTATTTTACCGCAATTACTTTTCAGCAGTTTATGTCTTTTATTTTCAAGTTTTTACCAGCCCTAGCTATGTGTCATAACTAAGTTAATATCTAGGGTTGTGATGAAATTCAATGTCACGGGTTTATAAGGGTTAGATTATAATTTGGGTAATATAAAGATTTATTTATTGAGTCTTAATCTTAATGCTCTTTAATTAACTGGCCATTATTAAATTGATTAGGTAAACTTAAAATGAACTAGACATAGGGATTTTAAGTTTAAGACCTTAGATTCAATAGCCCACGATCTTCCTTAAGGATAGATAACTCTTTCAATAGATTTCCTTACAGGATAGGAATATACCTGTCGGGCGAGGGTAGCTATAATTGGGACTTAATCTTAATGAATCTAGGTAATTTGGTTGACATAGACATGTGGTTCAATTGGATTTAAACTAGGTATTTGTAATTGACCATCGAAAGAGGCTTTTACATAAATTAGTGTTCCAGGTTAATAAATCAATATATTACCCAATTATAAAATAACCACTTTATCTTTAAATAATATTTGAATAAATCACAACCCTAGATAGTTTAGATTTTGAATTTTTAATTCTTAAATTTAATTTATATTTTATTGTCTTTAGATTAGAATCGTCGCTATTTCAAATCAATTAAACAACCTGTTAGATATTAGTAATCATTTAACCTCATAAAATTAATAACTTAGGTATTAAGTCCTCGTGGGATCGATACTTTTTATACTACTTGAACGATACGTACGCTTGCGTTATACGTGTGTGTTTACGCCGGTCAATCATCAAAATCTTTCATCGAGTGCTATGACACTAACAATTACCATTAAAATATCAGGACCTGATTGACTTTGATTAACACCATACACATTATAATGAAAAGATTAACTTCGCATACGTGATATTATATGTGGCCTCCAAGGGGTGTGGCTTGATGGTGAAGGGTCCAGAATCTCACCTTGAGGTTCTGGGTTCGAATCCAGGGGGTGCAACTTCTTGTAAGAGCCTGAGGCAGCCGGGGGTTTTACCTGCGCCGCGGCCCAGAATGGGTGGTTTGGTGGCATTTAAATATTATATCATTATATCAATAATTTCTTAGTTAAGTTGGTTAAAAACAAATGGTCCGGGTCTCTATTTTAGCATGGAGTTTTATTTATTTGTTATTTATTTAATTTTTAATTTTAATACGCAGATAATGTAATATTATTAATAAGGGGTTGGGTAGTTAAATTTTCAACTCAAAACTATGATTTAATTTTCTTTAAGCTGCAAGAAAATTTGAGATTACCTACCGAATGGATAAATGAATAAATAGATTATACCGACCGAACTTTATTAAGTTGGTAAACTGACTGTATTTTTAAAAAATATGAGGCCTATTATGGGCCCCACACCCGAGCCTTAGTATCACCCAAGAGCTGAGCTGGCTCATACTAAACTCATACAATCCACATTTAATTCTACAAATTGATGTAAGCATAGTTGTCAAGTTATGGGTGTTAACGGGTCGGATTTTTTAAAATTTTGTGAGGCCCGATCGAGCGGGACACGAGGTGAATCCCGATCGGGTCGGATCGGCCAAAAAATAAAAACTTTTAATGAATTAATTATTTTGAAATATAAATATTAGTTATTTTATGTCCCGAAAATTATCATATATATAAAGTTTCAAGACAACAACAGTAATAAATAAATGAAATAGTAGTAAAAACTTTAAAAAAATAATAAAAATTTAAGAAAAATAATAACAATATTATAATGTCGGGTTTTAAGGTTAAACCCGTGGACCAGCCCGCAAATTTCGGGTCGGGTCGGGTTGACCCGAAAAACCACTAATTCTTTTGAAACCCGCGCGGATCGGGTCGCGGGTTGACCCGAAAATTTGAACACCCCTAGTTGTCATTGGGCTATGACGTGTTTCTTATTATAATAAGTAAAGAATATATATGTGTGAGTAATTTTATATATATATATATATATATATTAATTTTACGACCGACTAAATAAATGACTAATTTTTTATAATTAATATTCTATCGTTATTTATTATCTATTACCGACCGAAATTTCGATCGATAATTATTGGCGGTATAAACTGACATTAAATTAATCTTTTGTGCCATATCACCCACCGATTATAAAAATAGTCGGTCAATAATTTCATATTTTCTTCCATTCAATCGAGTTGTGTGGATTCAAAGTTAAAAATATCATTAAATGTGTGCATATATTTGCTACTAGATTTGATGAGGATTTGCTTATCATAACTCAAATTGAAAAAGGAATTTTATATAAGAAAGGAAAAAAAAAAGGATGAGGATTTGCTTATCATAACTCAAATTGAAAAAGGAATTTTATATAAGAAAAGAAAAAAATTGAAAAAAAAAAAAAGAAAGGAAAAGGATTTAAATAATTTGTAATATTTTGAAGAGTTAGGTAGAGGGATATCCATAATTGGATTTATAATTCTTGAAGAGAAAATAAAGATTTGGTTTTCAAATCTTCTATAAATATGTAACATTTAAACGAGACAAATATTTTTATTTCATATTCTTCCATTTAGGGACGTATCCATAAATTTTGTTCAGCCCGGCCACATTCAAAATTTATAACAATTATTTTTAAAAATTCATATTATATATATAAAAACAATTATAATATTTATTTTATAATATCTTTATTATTCAACATGAATTCAGTATATGAGAATGATGTATACTAGTTTTATTGTCAATTCATA